>OMLC01056605.1:0-13915 GCA_900302585.1 Regalecus glesne
AGGATGGGGGCGGCATGCTCAAGGACACCTCGACACGCAATCGGAAGGTTGCGGGTTCGATCCCCGATCCTGCAGAGAAGCGTGTCGAGGTGTCCTTGAGCAAGACACTGTTCCCCTAACTGCTCCCCTCTGTGGATGGGGGTCAGAATTCATCCACCGTATCCCTGCGTGTCGTAAGAGGCGACTAAAAGGGTTGGCGTCTGGAAGGGCATCCGGTCATAAAAAACTTCGTGCCACAACAAAAATTCATGGAGAGTCAATGACTTGGAGGAGACGAATCCATGGACCGGTCAACCCCCGCTAGCGGGGAAAACGGCCGGAATACAAATCCTGTTTGTGTGTGTGATTGCATTATAAATATCAAGGTATTCAATAAAAAAATGTTTGATTTTTTAAAAGTTTTTATTACCGCCCAGCCGTACACTCATTGTATTCAGGTTCCCAGAGTTGGGCTTTTAATTTATTTTAATTTACTTAAATAGTTTAAGTATTAAATTTTTGTTTCATTTTTTACAACAGATAGTAGAATTTAACCTGCATATGACTACATTTTCATTGTTAGTCATTTCTTGTTTTCACAACTGATAGTGTCAGAAAAAAGATGGATTACTTTGCTAATTGGGTCAATTTGAGAATTCACCTTGGTCTACAGAACAAGACTAGTAATGACACAGCTGCATGCCATATTTCTTGTAAATAAAGCAGTCATTAGCAGCTATATCCCCAATCCTGTAATTTCCCATCAGTGTTGCCACTAAAGGCTCTCCAGACGATGAGCAAAGCAGAGCTGAAAACAGACAACCTTGTCTAACTCACCCCTCTATCCTAAATGTGTCCATAAGTATACTATTGATCCTATCCTACTTATCTTATTGATTTTAACATACCTGACTCCTTTATCATACATCCTTCTTATCCATCCTACCAGCCTATGGCCAAAACTGACTTGTTCTAACACCCTGTATAAATAGCTGTGATCTACCCCGTCAAATACTTTATATCATAATCTAATCTGATGACAAGCTGTGGTTAGACAAATAAAACTAATGCAAACTGTAGGCCTACTTCCTTTGTATATGGGCTTCACCATGTCTTGACATTCTGTTGATATATTTGTTATTAGCTAGGTGTTTTTAGCAAAATGCAGATCAAGTCAGCTCAGCTATCATACCAAGTCCATTACATCCTACCTGTACAATCTGCAGCAGGTTTATTGCCAGTTAACACAGCAAAAATTAAAATAAACATATTAGGAAATTACCTCTTCACCAGTGAGAAACACTTTTCAAATTATTTGAGTCCTTCTGCCGATATATATGAACAGATTGCATTTGTATTTGTAACAGAAGTGAAACGTCTCAAAAACATGAAATCTGTTATATGAAAATTTCACATTCTAGGAAAAATACCTTCATAAGAAAGGGATGATGTAATGGTAAAGATAACACAAATTTACCTGTTTTCAGACCCATGCTGAAGTAACCCTGGCTAAAACGGATGCCGCCTTGAGACAAAGAGAAGCAGAGCTAGCTAGACTCAGGGCTGAGCACCAGGCCCTGAGATTGGAGCTAGCTACTGTGAAGGAGGGGCTCAGCAGCAGCACAGAAAGAGCTGAGAAATTATTGGAGGAAGGACAGGTACAACAATATAAATGGAGTGTTGAATATCATTTATTATAAATACTAAGTCTTGCTTCGTATTTCTCTTTTGTTTTGTTTTTTTCGTATTCGACTCGGCATTATGATCCAAAATATATCATATGATCCAAAATTGTGACAGCATAAGTTAATTGGTTTCATACTGCGAGTTTTTTTGTTCATTCCCTGTTGTTGTCCATTAGACAAAAGACCGTGCCCTTGCTGACCTGGAGACTAATAACCAACGTCTGAAGGTGGAGCTTCGAGGCCTGCAAGAAGATCTAGCAGTCCAGGAAGAGGAGCTAGCCTATCAACAAAGAGAGCTGCAGCATCTACGACAACGCTGCCAACAACATGACACACCTGTTCACAACCAGGGATATACACAAAACGGTTGATATCAAATCCCAAATGTTGTCAAACATGTGTGACCATTTTACTAAAGCAAAAAATATCTTTGCTTTACATATTAATATTTAATGTATCTCGTATTTCTTTTTCCTTTTTCAGATATTTCTCATAGAGCTTTCACAGACAGTTTGTATGTTTCTCACGACGAAGCTTCCTTGAGCTCCCCAGAGGTTTTGAGGAGACTGGAATGTTCTGAGGAGAGGATTCAAAACTCACTTCTACAGGGCTCTCGTCTCTCTGAGCTGAGTGCCTTGAACAGTCCTGGACTGAATCTGTCCCAAGCCAAGACTTATCCCAGAATTGGAATGGAGCCCCCACACTCCAGGACCATCACACCAGAGCCAGCAAGTCCCTTGAACAGTCCTGGTCATGATCTGTCCCAAAACAAAACCTTCCCCAGAGTTGAGATGGAGCCCCCACACTCCAGGACCATCACGCCAGAGCCAGCCAGTCAGAGCACCCACTCCCAAGGCTCTGTGTCCGTCACTGACAACATCTCGATGCTAGACTCAGACACTGACAAAGTATACCGTCTCCCTTGTTTGTTACTAGGCTATGGCTCAGCCCTCATTACATCTATAAACACTAAATGCTATAAATTAATTTCGATATTTTGAATTTATTCATTTTTCCAAACAGGTGTGTGATTTGGAAGGTCTTGACATTTCAGCTCCACCATCTCCTATAGGCTCCACCTCCTCATTGTCGGCACCAGAATGGGCAAGCGATGGCTATGGCAGCAGTAGGTCTTGCTGTTGTGCCTTTGTGTGTGCTTGCATGCATGCGTTTAAATTTACAGTTAATCCTAGCAGCTTTTTGACAAATATATTCCATTTGTCCGGCGTTTCTCATTAAACCCACTTTTTTCTCATTGTCCAGATGTGAGCTCAGAGGTGGGAATGAGGCTGAGAGTGGAACTGGAACAGACAGAGAGGTTGGATGCTCAGTTTGTTGAATATCTCCACCGCCGTGGCATGAACCCCACAGTCAACACAGACAGTGCTGCTGGCAGTATGAGCTACAGTGATGACCTGCTGTCACCTGAATTACACGTAGGCTACTTTAGTTCTCTCTCTCACTCACTCTCACTGTGAATCAATAAGCATAAAAATGAGGCTTAAACATTAGTGATTAGTGTATATCAGTTACATAATTTACTACTTATCAGATAAACCGACAATACAGGGGGTCCCTGAGAATTGGTTTGAGAAACCATCATTTGTATTTCTGGTATGGTGTATTACTATGAGGCTTCATTGATGTATTTGTTTTTCTCCATTCCTCTATAGACTCTTTTAACGAAAGTGTATCAAGAAAGTTGCAGAATTTTCACTCTGTCCCAGCGCCGTGCCACTTCCTCATCCCAGTACCAACTCTCAGACACAAAACTCTCATTGGATCAGACATTGTGCTCAAATGGCAGAGACAGTCCTCAGAACGTGATGGAAAAATCCCCCTCCACTCCTCCAATGAGCTGGCAGCAGGAGAAGAGGGCACTACAGGAAACTGTGATTGCTCTCAGAGAGCTTCTCTGTCGAATGGCACAGAGACACACAAGGGTGGGTTGTGCTTTTAGAAAATCTGTAACTTGTTTTCAGGTTGTGATTGGATAGATTTGAGAAAAACAGCAATGTAAACACACAGTGAGAACTAGGGATGCATGTTGATATCAGCATGACATTGGTTTTGGCCGATAAATAATTAAGAAGTTAATTATCAGCAACAAGTCAACGCATTAACTATGGCTACATGGCAGCAGTAATTGTTCATTATGCATGCCAACAACAAGTTTCAAGATGTCGACTGTATGAAAGTACCTGAAACTGATAACAATATTGCTATTTGCAGTGCTTTTGTTTATGGGTGGCATAGCTCAGTGGATTGAGTAGTCGTTTGGCAATTGGAAGGTTATAGGTTCAATCCCCAGTCCTGCAGAAATTGTGTCGAGGTGTCCTTTAGCAAGACACTGAACCCCTAACTGCTCCCTGGGCGCCATATGGTGGCAGCTCACTGCTCCTATACAATAGGATGGGTTAAAATGCAGAGAATTGTAGATTTCTCCTTGTGAGACTGATAAGGGATCTAATATTTTTGTAAAGCACCAGTGATGTGAAGAGGGGTAAAACCATATTCCTCTAACAGGAGAATGTATCTTATGAATATCAGAATTTCCATCACTTTAAAGCCAGACCACATGCCTATTTGAGCTTTGGGTATCCCTGCTAATTATTTCTGCTTTTCTCCAGGGTGACTGTAGAGATGAAGAAAATTGGCACACAACGCAGGTACAGACTGACCGAAAGGTTGAACTCCAGCTGAGAGCAGAGCTGGAAGAGACCCGGACACAGCTAAACACTGCCCACAACACTCAGCAAGAGCAAAAGAATAAAGTACAGTCCCTGAGGTACACTCACCCACTGAGCTGCTAGCACACAAGGGCTGTCCCAAAAATTGTCATCAAAGAAGCAACATAAAGAACACGCTTTTTCTTAGGGTATACCAACACAGGTTTTCTTAATATGTTGGTTACCCAAATGTTTTTTTAACTTTCATTAGACACTAGTGTGAAGACCAATTTCTATATTTATTGGAATATTTCTCGCAATTTAATTCTCATGTGTTTATTTGTAGGTTGATATTGTACTCTAGTTGGATAATCAACTCGATGCCAAAATTGAGTCTTTTTCTTTGATACCAAAACTATTCAACATAGGTACTGACTGAAAGCCTTAATTTTATTTCCAAAGTTAGATCAATATTTTTGAAACTTTTAATTATTGGTGTGCTCAGTTCAGGAATTGACGACCCAGAGGCAGTGGGCTCAAATCCCCCGCGGGGTATCAGGAAGGGCATCTAGCCTTAATCCCCCAAGCTCCATCTAAATCCATATCCAACCCCACATGTACTAATCGTGACAGATAGAAATGAGTCTTTAATGACTTTTTTTCCATTTAATGAAAATGGCGGAAATTTAATTCTTGTGTTTTTATTTTTAGGTTGAATTTTGATTCATCTGCTTACTACATCTTGTATTTGTCCTTCAATCATCCTGCACCCAATGCTCAAATAATTATGTATATGCTATTGTACTCTTTTTCACACGATGATGATGATGATGATAATAATAATAAATAAAACACAATATCTCTGGTTCAGTGAGTTATGGTACAAATACCATGTATGTTTGATGTTGGTTAGAATCAAGCTCGTGATCTTTGTGTCATGTTACTTATTGCCCTTGTCTTTCCTGGTGCTGCTTTAGTGCCAGAAAAATAATTGTTCTTGATAATGATTTTATCATTAATCTTAATGATATTTTTTGCTTCTCTCAGTATGGTTGTAAAGGAAGGGGAGGAGACTTTGATGAAGGAGCAGGCCAAAGTGCAGGAGGTCCAGCAACAGCTGGAGCAGGAGAGAATTCTTACCCTCCGCAGGGAGAAAGAGGAGGAAGAGAGACAAGAGGTACTGGATATACTGACAGAAATATATGCAGTAGAAAACATGCTCAATTTAATGGACTGTTATCTCTTAGATATACTTTCTATATGGCACTGAGAGACAAATTGAATAACAGAGAGCTAGCTGTATTGAGCTGTTATGCAGTTGAAATGTTGATTTTTACAATTCTCACTCTGTCATAACTACCCTCTGCAGGTTTTTCGAGGAACTTTGGACCAGCTGGGATCAGAGGTTGTGGCTTTGAAGGGTCAGCTGGAACAGCAGAGGGTGGCCTGCAGCAACCTCAGAAGTGAGCTCCAGATAGAGCAGTCTCGCAGCACGTTGTTAGAAAAACGACTTGATGAGGCTCATGAGGCCCATGAAGATGAACGGCAGCGTTCAACCCGCCAACAAGATCTCCACTTGCAAGAGAGGAACCACATGGAGCACCTTCTGAGTGAGGCAGAGTCTCGCTTGGCTAACACCCACTCTCAGCTCGCTGAGGCACATGGGAGGCTGGAGGAAGAGAGGGAACGACTCTCCAGCCAACTTGACGACCTCAGTCGCAGACAGGAAGCTGATGCAGCCAGAGACAGGAAGTTCATCTCTGACATGCGCTCCCAGCTGGCGCAGGAGCGAGCGCAAGGGGAGGAGTTAGCAGCTATGACTGATAGGTTGAGAGCCGAGCTACTGCAGAGCCGAAGAAGAGGAGAGGAAGAGGACAGGAGGAGGATGGAAGAGTCACAACGGGAACAGGAGGCCATAGCCCGTCTTCGAGTTACTTTGGCGACCATGAAGGAGCAGAAACAGGAGGCCAGCCAGGCTTTGGAGGCCGAACGCGCGCGTTCCAGACACCAAGGGGCAGAACTTGCAGCACTAAACGAAAGGCTTCAACTGCTGAAGGTCAAAGAGAGGGAGAGGGACGAGCAGTGGGAGAGAGAGATGAGGAAGGACACACAGGAGCAGATGGAAAGGGAGAGACGACAGGAAAGGACCAATAACAAAATGGTAAGCTAATAGCTAACTCCATCAATGGGTGTAAAACATTCCTGTATTGAAATGGTTTCCTCTGATATGTTAATATTTTGACACTGTCACCTTGTTCTAATTATTGTTGATGCCCACATAGCAACACATGTAAATATATAATCTCTGATAAATGGCTGTCTCTTTAGTGTGAGTTGGAGTTATTGAGGCAACAAGATCAGCAGCGCTTGCGTGAGCTGCAACAGACTCTGGCCGAGTTGCAGAGAGAAGAGAAGGAGATGGCCACTCGGAGGTTATCTGGGCCATCCCCAGCACATCAACATCAGGCTACTCAGCCTAACAGCACATCACACAACCAGCAGGTGCTTAAGGGGTTGTGCTTTTATGAGCAGTGAAGAAATCAAGTTCTAAAAAGGAATCAATGTTTAATCACAGGCATAGTAGTTACATCTGTTGCCTGGCTGGTATGGGTCTCTAAGTCCTTACTAATTGGTTTGTAATGTTGATCTTGGAGTGAGTTAAAGCATTTCTTTCTGTTGTATCACATTTTAGTCATTCTGGACAACACTGTTGGCTAACTGCTTTCGATGTAATTTCCTTTTACTTCCCATGCCTATCTACGTTCGCCTATCTGTTTTTAAAAAATTGAATGCACCTTATGTGTTTGATGTGAGCAAATTCCTTGTATTTGCTTTATTGGCTAATGAGAATAGACTCTAATTTTTGTTCTAAATGTTTTCTCTTTAGTCCTTGTCTCCTTCCGCGAGGGGGCTTGCGGAGAAGTTGCTGAAAGAAAACTCTGAACTGACAGAGTGCGTAACAAGACTAAGTCAGGAGAGGGTCAACTTAAAACATGCACTTGCCTGCCTTGAGCGACAGCTGCATCATTCTGAGAACGAGCTTGCCAAGGTCACTATGGAAACTGAGAACAGGCCCGTCAATGATGCTGCCCACCGTGGCAAGGTGGGAGAGACAGGCACACATATACAAAATCATAAAAGGAATTGTTTATCCAAACTGAACATACAATGTTTAGACTTATGAATAATGAAAGGATCACAGCCATCCCTTGTTTTGTGTGTAGTTGCAGCGCTTATATGAGCGCTACCTGCGTGCAGAGAGCTTCCGGAAATCTCTGGTGTACCAGAAGCGATACTTGCTGCTGCTGTTAGGAGGGTTCCAGGAATGTGAGCAAGCAACATTGTGTTTTATTGCCCACATGGGGGCACGCCCCTCACCCCCAGTCACCTCCCAGCGCAGACCACTGGTACGGTTCAGAGCTGCTGTAAGAGCAGTCATTGGGATATTACGGTAAGGAACATATTCTATTTGTTTGTTTTTTGTTTTTGTTATTGTTCAATGGGATGTACAGATGTTTTGCTATAACTTGTCATTCCCCCATCTTCAGAATGAGGTTCTTGACCAGGAAATGGCAGAGAGCAATAAGGAAGATATCAACATCTGGGACTGTTAATGGCCCTGCATCAGGTGAGCTCAGTGAGTGCTCTATGGCCTTATGTGGGAGACTTTTCTATCAGCCACCTTTAGTAAAAGCATCACAAGAACCATAACCAGTTCACAGAGAAATAACATCAGATCACTTCTGTTTTCTGATATAGTTGCTAATTTGGGCTTGAAATTTTACTCTCAAAATTACAGACATGGCTGATTCAGATGGAAGTAAGATCAGCTAACCTTTATAATCATTACCAATTACTAGAGTTTCCCCAGTAATACTAGTCCTGTGTGAATGGGACCTTAATCTCACTCATGTTCCAATTAAGATTGTACAATGTGGACCTATTTATTGTGGTGTTCCCTCATTACAGCAGGTACTACCTTCCTTTTTTCATTTTATGCAGTTACGTGTTTTGACTGGAAGATGCTCTCTAACAAGGTCATTTATTTAAGTTCTTACTTGCTGTATCCAGCTTTGAAATGATGACAAATGGATTCAAATAAGTTTGGCAGAACAACAAAAAACACATTTGGGAGAATCTTTTAAAGGCAGGTGACAACTCTTGTTAAGGTGGCCTACCTTAACTATTAAGTGCTGGGGGAAAGACTGCAGTTTATGGTTATGTGTATTTGTGTCATTGGGTTTTTCTTTAACCCCCCGCACCAAGTTCCCTTAGTGTCCTACTGCTGGGTCAGTCTCTTTGATACCCTCTAGAGCATCAACAGGAAGGAGGAAGTCGTAGCATGTGTCTCCTCCAAGTCACACGACCACTAGCCCTCACTAGTCCACACATCATGGTCTTGCTGGGGAAAGCACAGTGCTTGGCCATCAGAGAAGAATGAAGCAGAGCACTTTCTATTCACTTAACCAAGAGGCCCGGATGACCCAGAGGGGGACACTAGTTAACCCAGAATACTTTATCCAACTTAACCCTTATCCCCATGTGAGGCTTAGCCAATTATCCCCCATTAACTTTGGACCTCCGGCCATGGTTGGAAACGGTGCAGTCATTTGGTATTTCTCACTCCTCTCCTTTAGGTGTTAGAATGGAGGTCTTGAGGCAGCAGCAACCACAAACGAATTCTGAGTCTTCGCCTCCAACTAAAGATGGCATGATGCAGACCCTTGTTCCACCAATTAAATCACCCTTCAGACTGCACAGCAGGTTGGGTTTCTCTCGGATAAAGATGTGCTGGAAACTATGACTATGACATGGACAAATTGTATCAGAATTATGCATTGAATTGAATTGATCCTCCTTAGGTCAATATCCAACTCCACAACAGTTTCCAAGTATGGAGAGGGTACACCCCAGGACCCAGAGCAATCTCTGACGGAATATATCCACCATCTAGAGAAAGTCCAGCAACGTCTTGTAGGAACTAAGTCAGGTGAGAAGAGTTGATTGGAGAATGGATGCACCAGGTGAAAAAAGACAAGACGGGTTATTGACCACAAAAATAGATAAGAGATAGCAGTGTACTTACCATTCACTGACATTAAAGGGTGTGTAAGCTCAGCACTGGGTCAAATAGAAGTCATCACAACAGCATGTCCTCTACTCAAAATTCTGTTAATTGGGAAATGGGTGTACTATTGCCATCCATATTCCAATGGTAGACCTGTCCGTTATCAGCACACTTTTCTTCAGTGACAAACTGTTGAACTAGGCTTATTTATTAGATATTTCCTTAATCATGAACACCTGACTGGTTGCACAAGGCGGTGCTTTTAGCGGTATACAACTCATTTAAACCCATTAGAGAGGGGTAATATCACACTGGCTAAAAAAAGAGACTCCCCCCCCACACACACAAAGCTAATGACCACCATTTAATTTTCAAGTACCCAATTAACTACAATTATGGTAGTTTTTGTGGTATCACTCACTGGGAGATGTTATTGGCGATGGGCTACATGTTTGCATATGCAACTCTATGGTGTCTCCCAGTTATGTCTCTGATTCCAGGTTTTTTTGCTGTTAATCTGTAATATAAATTTTCAGTGTAGTCTTTTAAATTCAGTTCTGTACGAGAAATTTTTTGATTGGGGGGGTTGGATAAAAATTAAAGCAATTATTGAAGAAAGAAAGTTATCTATGGTGGATGCCTTAATCACTTGCCTGAGCCGCAGAACCATGATTCCTTTATATCATCTTCCGACCCAGTAAGCGCCACTCAATTAGCTCCACCTACAAAGGAGGAAATGATGTGGTGGGGACAGGCAGCCTGTTCCCCCCATATGATTGGCTATCGGCAGCGCTGGCTGCAGGAGAATAGGACCTGGCTGTACCTGAGCTGCCTTTCACCCCTCTACCTGTATGGCCCAGGTGAGTGAGAGTGATACATAACTCACACCACCAAACAAATTACCCATACTAGGTTGCAACTTTCCATGATGGGTGAAAACACATGAAAACTATTCGAGCAAACTTGAAAAGACAGTTTTGCCATTTAGGGAATGTTTCACTGCAGTGTTGTGTTCTCTTACATTAATTTACAGGACTGAATTATTTGATGATGTTGGAGAATCTTGTGGCATGTCTCTCATCCTCATTGACATTGCCTTTAGGGATGATGGCTGAACTGGCTGCCGATTAGCATAGGCAGATGTCCCCTTAAGAAGACTGATTTTCCAACTCGGCTACTTCAGTTCAATTTTGTGAAGGGAAAAAAGGGGATGTAAAACATAATGGTCACGATCTGTTAGTGCCACATCCTAATTGCTTTCTTGCACATGAATTAAAGGAAACTGTTTCTGATTTAACCACATAACAAAATGGCAAAGGAAAGTACCACTCCTACCTTTGGCTACTCCTGTTAGAGTTCACCACAGTGGATTATCCATCTCCATCTTGTCCTGTCCTCCACATCTTCCTCTGGGAAAGGAACATCTTTCTCATTATTTCATACATAATTATCTAATAAACACTGACATAACAGATTATTAGGTATACCTATTTAGTTGTGTGCTGCGCCTCATTTGTCTGGGTATAGGGTTCTGCAAGATGTAGGATGTCCAGGAGTGTTGTACAATACCAAATGATTGTATTGTTCAATTGCTCCAAATTGGATGGCTGTACGGTCTTGCTCATTTAAGGAAGCTCAATAGAGTTGAGAACAGGAAACTGTACTGACCACTGGAGCAATCATTCCTGCTGCCATTTGATGAAGAAGTGCCTTGTGACAGGGTGGATTATCAAGCTGAAGTGGAGAGTGGATAAGTTGCTCAGCGGGTAGAGCACACACCTGAGAGTCAGGTGTTGTGGGTTTGTATCCCGCCACATAGCTCAATAAATATGAGGCATTCATTATAAGTGCTTTGAGTGGTCGCTACACTAGAAAAGCACTTTTTAAGAACAAGTCCATTTACCATCTATAACTTGATCAGCAATGACGTACAGATTTTGTTCAGATATTATTCAGTCAATATTACCGTGGCTGCCGTTATGTACAAAAAACCCACAATCCTCACACCATCACATTGCCTCCATCAATTTGCATTATTGACACAAAACAGGATAGTTTCATGAATAGTTGTTACTTTTGTCAAATTCTGATCCTCACATTAGCATGCTGAAAAAACCCTGAATTTGTCCAAAATGGTGACTTCTGGAGATGTTCTTTCTTGTACTACACTGACTTATGTTGTTCGAGACAAGTCCGATAAGTGGTGGATTCTGGGGTGACTCTGTACACTAAACTCAGATTGAATTTGTCTAATTGTGGCCCATCTCTCTGCATGCATTATTCTCGCCATTCGCATTTGACCCCTTTGATTCATAAAATGTTTTAGCCACAGGGTCACAGGTAGTTTCTTGCTTTATGCACTATCTTGGTAAACCCTTGGTTCAATCCCCAGCCTCTGCAGAAAGTGTGTCAAGCTGGACCCCTAACTGCTCCCTTAGTGCTGCGCTGTGATTGCACTCACTGCTCCTATATAATAGGAAGGGTTAAATGCAGAGAACACATTTCATAGGCCTTAGTCATGTCTCAATAGGTCCTTTACAGAATTGTTCATGAAAGCTCAGAACAACAGCCATTTGGGAGATTCTAGAATCAGCATACCTAGCCCCAACTACCATGCCACCACGTTCAAAGCTTATTTGTACACTAATGCCTGAAATGTTTGTTTGCCTGATTTACACCACAGGCAGCAGTCAAGTGACATCACTTGTCAGTACATCACTAATGGCTTTGTTTAACTGAAGGATGTCATTGTTGCATTGAATTATGAAAGTCTATCAGTAAATGATGAAAATGATATTTTGAATCTGGACTAAATGAAGCTTTGTTTCCAATTTAGGTTCGTTTGCTGTGCAACCTTACTCAAAGACGACTAACCACTGAAAGAATGAATGTCCCCTTCCAGCTTGCTGTTTCCAAAGTTGCCACGCTTTGCATCTATGTGTAATTGTGTGCAAGGGAATATCACAAACTAATGTTGCATTTTTAGTAATGTCTGTGATTTTTATAAGTGAATAAATTATTTTTTAGAATCGTATTTTTTTATTCCATGTGCCTCAGCATTGTAAAGGTTCTTCCTGGAATATCGAATACCTTTTCAAGTAGCACTGCTTGCTATTTTTCTACCCATGTTTGTTATTTACATACATCTCCTGATGGCAATGATGTTAACTATATATGTGAATTAACTTTTACCTTTTTGAACTGGAATGCCAGGATCAGTATATCTGATGTGAATATTTCTTCATTTTTTGTATTTGTATTTCTACCGTAAACTCAATAAATATTTGATTATAAAATTCAGAACATTGATGTCATCTTCCATGCCTCTACAAATTGTGCTTTTGGGGATCATTGGGCATGATGCACCATGAAAAAGACCCATTTTCATGCGTCTCGAATAGTCTCGATGCTGTGGGGATGGACGCAGACATAGGTGAAGTTTGGGGGATTTACCAAACGATGGTTTGGTAAAGGGAGCACAATACTGCTCCAGGAGCTCCAATTCTCTGGTCCAACTCATGCTCCATTCTCCCCTCATTTGAGAACAAGACCCCGAGATACTTGAACTCCCTCACTTGGGGTAAGAACTCATTCCCTACTCGGATTGGACAATCCTCTGGTGTCCTGCTTAGAACCATGGTCTCAGATTTAGAGGTACTAATCCTCATTCCAGCTGCTTCACACTCAGCTGCAAACCGATCCAGTGAGTGTTGGACGTCAGAGACAGATGATGTAATCAAAACCACATCATCTGCAAAAAGCAGTGATTTAATCATAAGTTCACCAAATTGCAACCCCTCTCTTCCATGACAACGCCTGGAGATCCTGTCCATGAAGATCACAAACAGGATAGGTGATAAGGAGCAACCCTGACGGAGACCAACCCCTACTGGGAAAGAGTCTGACTTACTACCCAAAACTCGGACACAACTCTCACTTTGGGCATAGAGAGATTGGATGGCCCTGAGTAGTGACCCTCTTATCTTATACTCCCTAAGAACTTCCCACAATATACCCCGGGAGACTCGGTCATAAGCCTTCTCCAGATCTACAAAACACATGTAGACTGGATAGGCATACTCCCAGCCCCCTCCAGGATCCTTGCAAGCATAAAGAGCTGGTCTGTTGTTCCACGACCAGGACGGAATCCACATTGTTCCTCCTCAATCTGTGGTTCGACTATTGGCCTGACCCTCCTTTCCAGCACCTTAGAGTAGACCTTTCCAGGGAGGCTGAGTAATGTGATGCCTCTGTAATTACCACACACCCTCTGGTCCCCTTTTTTGAACAATGGGACCACCACCCCTGTCTGCCACTCTTTAGGCACCGTCCCAGAATTCCAGGCGATTTTGAAGAGACGTGTCATCCATGACAGTCCCTCAACACCCAAAGCCTTCAGCATCTCTGGACGGATCTCATCAATCCCTGGGGCTTTACCACTGTGGAGTTTTTTGACTACCTCAGTGACCTCCTCCAGGGAAATTGATGTTGATCCTCCATCATCCTCCAGCTAT
>OMLC01056607.1:0-13530 GCA_900302585.1 Regalecus glesne
ATTATTATTATTTTGCATGTGCCAGATATGAGCAAGAATTAAATATTTGATTGGTGTATTAAATATGGTAGATGAAACATTAGCTATACCATCTGCATTAGATTTATCAAGAAATTGTACCACAGTTCACTGAACACATTAACTCAGTGGACGCCCACATCAAATTCACAAGGGAGGATGCGAAAGATGGCGTATTGGCTTTCCTAGATTGTGAGGTGAAGGTTGGTGTTGGGGGGCGGTTGTTTGTTAGCGTGTACCGCAAACCCACACATACGGACCAGTACTTGCGGTTTGACTCCCACCACCCCCTGGAGCATAAACTGGGAGTCATTAGGACTCTGTACCACCGGGCTGACAACGTCCCCACGGACGCAGTGGCCGGGGAGGAAGAGAAGTCCCATATTAAACAGGCCCTGGTTAAGTGTGGTTACCCTAACTGGGCGTTTGTGAAAGCCAGGAAGGGTCCCAGACAGAGCTCCAGCCAAGTGGAGGGAGGGGAGGAGCCCAGGATCAGACTGGTAGTGTATATGTGGCAGGAGATACTTTTGGCCATTTGTGAAAATGGTGAAGAGTTGGATCATCTAGACACCCCCCATCCCACAATGAGATTAACCTTTTCCATGGAAGAATGATTTGATTAGGCCTTCTAATAAGCTTTACGGTGGGCCAAGGTGGGCCTTTCAGCTCATCTCACTAATTGGCTGCAGCAGAACTTAGCAGGCACATGACAAAACACCAGCAGTGATCAAAGTGCAAATTCCAGGCATGGCAAATAAAAGAGGGGGTGGGAAGGACTGAATGTGTGTGTGTGTGTGTGTTTGTTTGGGGGGAGTGTATCCTTGTCATGGAGACAGCATCAGTCTACAACAGTGAAAACTTCCTTATGGTATTATTGATGTTCATTGATGCTTCCATAGGTTCACAGAGCACATAGGTGACTCTCGCTGCTGTTTTCTGCCCTTTATTTACATGTGTTTACATACCTGGATAGCATAAAGCTACATAGCTGGATAGCATAAAGCTACATAGCTGGATAGCATAAAGCTACATAGCTGGATAGCATAAAGCTACATAGCTGGATAGCATAAAGCTACACAGATGGATAGCTTTATGCTATCCAGCTATGTAGCTAACAATTCAACAGCTTGGTGCTGTTGAATAGTTGTCATGGATAATAAATGATGCTGGAACATGTCATGGGCTTCATCTACAGGTAACAGCAACAGAAGTGCTGCCAGCGAGTATGTTCATAGCTGTCCCAGCTCCAGAACGAGAGGCCCAGAGCACCCTACCAGCCACAGCCAACTCCAACTCTCAGGACACCAAGAAACCAATTGGTTCGTACCCTGCATGATTTTATTAGTTTCTATTATGTTAATGCTATACATGCTATACATGAATAGATGGTTCCTTAACCTGATTACTCAGCATGCATCACGACAACATAGGAGGCTGTTTCTATTATTGTGCAGAACAGAGGTAGTCTATTCTGTTCTGTTTTGGCTAAGTGGTATGGTTGAAAGGGTCTCATTGCCTCTCTACACAGAGAATGTCCCAATACTACTGATCATGTCGAGGCCAATCGAAAACAAAGGAAGTTCAGTGATTCTTTGCATTCTCAAGCTTCAGAACTAGCTACTTCTTCCTCCTGGGATTCTGACATGATCTTCTTTGAGAATGGATGTCCTCGGTTGAAAATCTTATATTCATGCATGGCAACAACATGGTAAATGTGGATGCCTTATTAATTGGTCTTGTCTTTGGGTTTATCTATCCACAGATACGTCAGACGCCGAGCCAGAAAAAGGTGTCTCTCTTCCTTCAGAGATGGCTGAAGCTCGCAAGTCACCTCTGGAAGACCAGCAGTCAGGGAGGGAGGACTCGACAGGATTCCTGTGCTGGAAGAAAGGTTGTCACCAGGTTTTCAAGTCCTCCAACTCCCTGCAGATGCACTTCAATGAGGTCCACAACAAAAGGCCTCAGCTTCCTGTCTCGGATCGCCATGTTTATAAGTACCGGTGTAACCAGTGCAGTCTGGCCTTCAAAACCGTGGAGAAGCTGCAGCTCCATTCACAATACCACGTGATCAGGGCTGCCACCATGTGCTGCCTTTGCCAGCGTAGTTTCAGAACCCTGCAGGCCTTGAAGAAACATCTGGAGACCAGCCACCTGGAGTTGAGTGAAGCCGATATCCAGCAGCTCTATGGGGGCTTACTGATCAATGGAGACATCATGGTCATGGGAGATCCAACCCTTGGCGAGGAGCATGGAAGCCTGGGAGATGAAGAAAAAGATGGAGAGGAAAGTGATCCAGAGGAAAAACAAAGCCCAACTGGGAGCGATACTGGCTCATTGCAGGAGGATTCTGGATCTGAACCCAAACGGGCTTTGCCATTCAGAAAGGGCCCCAATTTTACAATGGAGAAATTTTTGGATCCATCTCGTCCCTTCAAGTGCACTGTATGCAAAGAGTCTTTCACACAAAAGAACATTCTTTTGGTTCACTATAACTCTGTGTCCCACCTGCATAAGGTGAAGAGGGCCCTTCAGGAGTCTACCTCAGGCCAGCCTGAACCCACTTGCAGCCCTGACAACAAGCCATTCAAGTGCAGCACTTGCAATGTGGCCTATAGCCAGAGTTCAACTCTGGAGATACACATGCGCTCAGTCCTACACCAGACCAAAGCCCGGGCAGCCAAACTTGAAGCGGCTGGAGGGAGCACTAGTTCTGGAATCACCACTGGTTTGAATACCGGAGGATCTTGTATAAACACTTCAACAGCTAGTCCAAGTCCAGCCACTAACTCAACTACTAGCTCTAGCAACCACAGCTCTTCTGGGTCTCAGACTGTCCAGAGTATCATCAGAGGAAACCATGTCAGCCAACCTCATGTCATTGAAAGCCTTGGTAACTCTTCAATAAGCTGTCATTCCTCTCCATCTGAGAACCATGAGGTTAAAAAGAAGAAATTTTCAGACATGTTGTCCTCAAGGGGGCAACAACAGCAGCTTCAGCAACAGCAACAGCTAGCCCAGGCCCAGGCCCAAGCACAAGCACAGCTTCAGCAAGAGCTCCAACAGCAGGCTGCTCTCATACAATCACAGCTCTTCAATCCAGCACTTCTGCAGCACTTCCCAATGACAACAGACGCTCTTCTCCCTCTGCAACAGCAGCAGCTGCTCTTCCCTTTCTACATCCCCGGAGCAGAATTCCAGCTGAACCCAGAGATCAGTCTCAACAGCTCAACACTTGGCCTGGTAGGCTCATCCACGTCCTCCCTGCTGGAGGACCTGAAGAACTCTGCCCAGCAGGCTCAGCAGAGCTGCCTGCAGCAGCAGCTAATGCATCATCATCTTCAACAACACCAACAGCAGCAGCAGCAACATCACCACCAACAGCAGCAGCAGCAGCAGCAGCAACAACAGGCCCACTCACAGTCTCAGGGGCAGATGGCCCTCCTGCAACAAAGTGCTTCTCTCCTGCAACAGGCGGAGAAAAAGGGAAAGAGCTTTACCAGCCACAGTGACAAAGACAGAGAAATGCAAAGAGAGAAAGACACCAGTGAGAAGATGGAGGATCATATTAACAAAGATGCTACAGACAGCAAGCCAAAAGAAAAGAAGGACATACAGCAGACTTCAATAAATGCAAACCATGATCCAGGTTTACCTCCTCCGAGGATTGCTTCAGATGCTCGTGGAAATGCTACAAAGGCCCTTCTGGAGAACTTTGGCTTTGAGTTGGTGATACAGTACAACGAGAACAAGCAGAAAGCTCAGAGGAAGCCAGCCGGGTCAGGAACCGTGGGGCCGGGTGGTTCAGTTGGGGTAATACGAGTGGTGGATCCAATTGAAGGACTGGAGAAACTGGAATGTGAAGCCTGTGGGAAGCTGTTTTCGAACATCCTCATCCTAAAGAGTCACCAGGAGCACATCCACCAGGCCTTCTTCCCCTTCCGATCTCTGGAGAGATTTGCAAAGGAGTACAGAGAGCAGTATGACAAGCTGTACCCATTGAGACCTCCTACACCAGAGGCTGCACCCGCTCCTCCTCCACCTCCTCCGCCACCTCCTCCTCCCCCACCACCTCCACAGAGAGCAGCTACACCAAATATCCCCGTCTCAGCTGCCTCACTCACACCTCCTACTGTTCCTGCTGCACAGCCACCAGTCTCTATGGCGCAGATCCCCATGTCAATGGACCTGCCCCTCTTCTCACCACTCATGATGCAACCAATGTCTCTGTCCTCCCTGCCCTCTCAACTGCCCCCTCAGTTGTCGTCTGTTGAGTCCGGCCTGGCCTCAGACCTGGCCCAGCTTTATCAGCAGCAGCTCACACCAGCCATGCTCCAGCAGCAGCAGCAGAACAAGAGGCCACGTACGCGGATCACGGATGACCAGCTCAGGGTTCTACGACAGTACTTTGACATCAACAACTCACCCAATGAGGACCAGATTAAAGAAATGGCGGACAAATCAGGGCTGCCTCAAAAAGTCATTAAGCACTGGTTCAGAAACACCCTATTCAAAGAGCGCCAGCGCAACAAAGACTCACCGTACAATTTTAATAACCCTCCGATAACTACTCTAGAGGAGCCCAAGATTGATTCCAAACCTCCTTCTCCTGAGCCTCAGAAACAAGAATGCTTTGGTAGTAAACGATCCTCCAGAACTCGCTTTACTGACTACCAGCTTAGAGTGCTTCAGGACTTCTTTGATGCTAACGCTTATCCTAAAGATGATGAATTCGAACAGCTCTCAAACCTTCTCAGCCTCCCTACTCGTGTAATTGTTGTGTGGTTCCAAAATGCCCGTCAAAAGGCAAGGAAGAACTATGAAAATCAGAGTGATGGGGGGAAAGATAGTGAGAGACGGGAGTTGTCAAATGACCGCTACATTCGCACCAATAATCTGAACTATCAGTGCAAGAAGTGCAGTTTGGTTTTCCAGCGTATATTTGATCTAATCAAGCACCAGAAGAAGCTGTGTTACAAAGACGAAGATGAAGAGGGGCAGTACGACAGCCAGAATGAGGATTCGATGGACTTTTCCCATGAATACTACACTCTCTCCGGGTCCTCTTGTCACACCCCAATGCCATCCTCCTCAAGTCTTTGTCCCCTCCCGCCTTCCACCTCAGCGTTCTCCCACCCTCCGTCTGCTGAGAAGGAGGAGGCATCACCAGCCAACACCTCAAACTCATATGATGAGAAGCCCAAGCAGTTGGCTGAAACGTCTTCCGACCCACATGAAAACCAAACGGCCATCAAACAGGAGATAGTGCCTCAGCCTCAGTCGGAGACACAGCACCACAGACCTCAGCGAGAAGAGAAGCCCATGTCCAAGAGCACCAAGCATTCGTCTCCCTCCTTCTCTCAGCAGCAGCAGCAGCAGCAGTGTGGGCCCTCTGCCTCTCAGATTAGCCAAGCCTCTGCTCAAAGCTCTCACATGAACCTCAATCCACACCTGACCTCTGCCTCTCAACAGCAACTGGCACAGCAGATGATCCCTTACCAGTGTGAGCAGTGTAAAGTGGGCTTTCCCTCCTTTGAACACTGGCAGGAACACCAGCAGTTACACTTCCTCTCTGTGCAGAATCAGTTCATTCACCCTCAGTTCCTGGACCGCCCAATCGACATGCCTTTCATGCTATTTGATCCCAGCAACCCACTACTGGCCAGTCAGTTACTATCCGGGGCAATGCCACAGATTCCAAGCAGCTCAGCCACCTCCCCGTCCACCCCTACCTCCACCATGAATTCCCTGAAGAGGAAGTTGGAGGAGAAAGCTGGCACGAGTCCAGGAGAGAATGACAGCACCAACAGTGGAGAAGAGCCACAGAGAGATAAGCGTCTAAGAACCACCATCACACCGGAGCAGCTGGAGATCCTGTACCAGAAGTACCTCCTAGACTCAAACCCCACACGTAAAATGCTCGACCACATAGCTCACGAGGTGGGCCTTAAAAAGAGGGTAGTTCAAGTCTGGTTCCAGAACACCAGAGCGAGGGAAAGAAAGGGCCAGTTTAGGGCAGTGGGACCAGCACAAGCCCATCGTAGATGCCCCTTTTGTCGGGCTCTGTTTAAAGCAAAGACTGCCCTCGAAGCACACATTCGTTCACGCCACTGGCATGAGGCCAAGCGTGCTGGCTACAATCTGACTCTCACCGGTATGTTACCCGAGCAGGAGGGACTGCAGATGAAACTGGATCCACTAGACATCTCAAGCTTCTCACAGCTGGGCTCCACCAACAATGATGGACAAAGGTCCTCCTTATCGCCAGTGTGCAAAAACCTGGACATGTCTCCCAGGGCCCTACTGAGCCCTTCATCCATTAAGGTGGAGGGAATGGAAGATTTTGAGAGCCCAACCATGTCCTCAGTGAATCTGAGCTTTGAGCAGAGTAAACTTGACAATGATGACTGTTCCTCGGTGAATACAGCCATCACAGACACGACCACTGGTGATGAGGCCAATGCTGAAGTTGACAGTGCCGATGCAAAGCATGGCCAAAGCAGCAGTGACTACCTGTCTAAGTCTGGGAGCACAGCTCCTACACTCGAAAACGATGACCAGATGTCTTCAGGGCTGGTAAGCCCTGCAACAAGCTATTATGCTAAGGACTATGAGAATGAAAACCTGATCGACTACAGTGAGACCTCCAGTCTAGCTGACCCCTGCTCTCCGAGCCCAGGAGCATCAGGCAGTCGGAGCATCGACAGCGGGGACCGACCTGGCCAGAAACGCTTTCGCACTCAGATGACGAACCTCCAGCTGAAAGTGCTCAAGTCCTGTTTTAACGACTACAGGACTCCCACAATGCTGGAATGTGAGGTACTGGGCAATGACATTGGACTTCCAAAGAGGGTGGTTCAGGTGTGGTTTCAGAATGCCCGTGCCAAGGAGAAGAAGGCCAAACTCAGCATGGCCAAGCACTTTGGAATAAATCAGACGTCTTACGAGGGGCCCAAGACTGAATGCACATTGTGTGGTGTTAAGTACAGTGCCCGCCTCTCTGTCCGTGATCACATTTTCTCCCAGCAGCACATCTCCAAGGTGAAGGATACTATCGGGAGCCAGCTAGATAAAGAGAAAGAATATTTTGACCCCGCAACTGTTCGTCAACTCATGGCCCAGCAAGAGATGGACCGCATCAAGAAGGCCAATGAAGTGTTGGGACTGGCGCAGCAGCAAGCCATGCAGCAGCAGGGGATATTTGATAATCCCGCAATGCAGGCTTTAAACCTCCAGTCAGCGTATTCTAATCTGCAAGGGATCCCCCCTGTCCTTTTGCCAGGGGTTGGTAGCCCCTCTCTTCCAAGCTTTAACACATCAAATTCAGGTAGGTTTTCATTTGGCTATCGTTAGGACCAATGCATGCACCTCCGCCACACTCGGTGAAAAGCTATTATGAAGCCACTCTGGCCAATATGTCACACATATAAAGCAAACACCAGAAACAGTAAGCTAATGCTAACATCCTATGCACACGACGTGGATAGCCCAGTGCAACAGCAGTGTCCTCAAAGCATCAACAGTATTAGAGTATGTTGGGGGTGGGAGGCCGAGGAAGGACGGAGCTGTAGGTGCTTAAAGACAACGTAGCCTAGCAAGCCTGCAGTTACTGCTATTGGTTACTTTGGGGTTTCTTCAGGATGTTTTGCTGCCATTACCAGAGCACCGGCATAAGCAACTGCCCAGTTCCCCCACACAGACATGCCGGCCGTGGCGTTCATGTCCCGGCAGATTTGAGGACAAGGGTAACCGATGCCAAACTAGTATTTTGCAATCAAATTCTATTGTAGTATAGACGTCAAGGATACTTTATCCATCGATTCATCCATTCTCAACCGCTTATCTGAAATCGGGCCGTGAGGAGACGGGAGCCTATCTCAGTTCTCATTGGGTGAAATGTTGGGGAAAATCCTTGAAGGGTCGCCAGTCCATCCTAGGGCGGAGCAATTTTAGAGAATTAAAGCCAGACGCCCTTCCTGATGCCCTGCAGTGGGTTCAGACCCACCACATCTAGCTCCTCCATCCCTGAAGTGCCCACTCTGGTGCTAAGCTACCGCGGCACACCCATGGAACTGCTCATAATCCAACATGATGGTAGATTTCTACACTGATACCTCAAATAAATCTCCCTCACCGTCAAAAGATGTCCCATTGAAATAAGGAAATTCCTCTTTACCGGACACTGAGTCAGTTGATGACGAGTGAAGTCGTCAAGTGGAGACTAATGCGTCTCTACTCTTGACAGTGACGAAGCTTTTCAAAGGTTGTTTAAAGGGATCTTGGAGGTTCTGAAGTGTGGCTGTGTGCGGTGCTTGGCTGTGGTCAGTGTGTTACCTGCTTTGGATCAGTTTAGAGGAGTAGGCAGGGCTAACCCACAATGCACTGCTGTGGAAACAGAAACAAATCCAGAAACAAAACCCCTCCAAAGTCAATATCAGTGTGAGTGAACACTACATTTAGAGGGTTTTCACCACTTTACCGGTCAGCCATCGCTTATTTTTCATGGGACTACATTTCTCTCATTCGTAGAACTTCTTTATTTCTACACATCAGGGAAAATGTGGCATGCAGTGCATTATGCCACACACAGCTATACTCTGGGTCATAAGGGCATCCTCTTGTCTCCGTAGTGGATGGCATTTTGTCACAGCCCCTCATTTTCATCTCCTTATATTTTTTGTCTCTTCTGTAATCCGGTCAAACTCTTGACCCAGACGGCGGAGTTGCGGGCGGCCTAACATGGAGATGGTCTCATGCTGTGCTCATGCGTAGGAATACAGACGTTCAATGGTTGAGAGAATGTAGTGCCAAAAACAGAAAAGCCTGTTGGTAGATGTGAGGCGTTCGTTGTGAAGCGCTTTGAGTGGTCGTTAGACTAGAAAAAGGTCTTTATCAGAACAAGTCTATTTACCATTTCTGTGACTACAAGGTGAAGCAGTGACAATAGTTTAAATCTAGTGTAACCTCAAGCTGATGTTGACTTGTGGGGCCCACCTTTTGCAGGTAGCTGAAATAAGTCTTGTTTCTGGACCCTTCCACAGCCGTGTATTTCTGGCCACGCCTCCTTACACTCCTGCCCGTGTCTCCAAAGGGCCGACTGTGATCCACTGTATGTAAAGCACTCACTATGGATGAGTGCCTCATCCAAGGCCACTTAACAACATCCGAACCATCAGTACTGGACTTGTGACGTGAAACTGGTCATGTTGTCCCCGATCACTTTTGTTCCATTTGTTGTGTTTTTTTGTATTGCACCAATGAATTAAAACAACACATGTTTTTTTTCTCATAGGCCTCACTGTTCTGTGTTCTCATGTGTTTTTTAGCTTTAACTCCTCCAAAACCTTCAAACCTCCTGAACATGCCTGGTGCCAGTGTCCCCTCACCAAGTCTCCCCACATCTGGATTAACCAACAAGCCTCCCTCGTCATCCTCCCTGGCCTCATCCGGCCCGGCCCAGACCAGCACATCGGTTTCCAGCTCAAACCCCACTTTAACCTCCATATCCACTTCCCCAACTTCCCAGACAGCCTCTCGGACCGAACCTTCCAAAGAGCGAGATGCCGAGAGGGTAAGAGAAAAAGAGAAATCCAAGGAAAAGGCAGAGAAGCCGTCGACCCCGTCTTCAACGGGAAACACCTTGGCCCCTTCCACCTCTGCTGCCAGTGCCAAGAAAGAGAAACCCGACACAGCTGTACCTGCCACGTCAATGCCCACACCCGGCATGGAGTATGTCGTAGACCCCGCCCAGCTTCAGGCTCTGCAGGCTGCTTTGGCATCAGATCCCACGGCTCTCCTCACAAGTCAGTTCCTGCCCTACTTCATGCCGGGCTTCTCCCCCTACTACGCCCCTCAGATACCCGGGGCTCTCCAGGGAGGTTACCTACAGCCCATGTACGGAATGGAAAGTCTCTTCCCTTACAACCCAACGCTGTCACAAGCACTGATGGGCCTGTCGCCAGGGTCCCTGTTGCAGCATTACCAGCAATATCAGCAGAGCTTGCAGGAGGCGCTGCAGCAGCAGCAGCGGCAACTTCAGCAGATCCAGCAACCCAAAGCGAGCCAAACCCCTGTTCCCCCTCAACCCTCGGGGGATCGCAAAGAATCTGCCAAAGATCCAGTGAAACTAGAGGAGCATAAAGGCAAGCCCCACAGTGAGAACTCTTCCTCATCCTCCTCCTCTCACCTGAATGAGATGGATGGCAAAGTGGCGGACCCTCTCCTAGACCAGTACATAGTCCCCAAGGTGCAGTATAAGTTGGCATGCCGCAAGTGTCAGGCAGTTTTCACCAAGGAAGAAGCGGCCATTACCCACCTTAAATCCATCTGTTTTTTCGGTCAGTCTGCGGCAAACCTGCAAGAGATGTTGCTGCGTGTCCCCAGCGGCGTAGGTGCCGGGACCAGAAGTCTCTATGACTGCCTGGCTTGTGACACCACGTTGAATGGGGACAAAGCACTCAGTCAACACCTGGAGTCGGCGCTGCACAAACACAGAACAATCAAGCGATCAGCCAGAAATGCCAAAGAGCACGCTCCTAGTTTATTACCTCACTCTTCAGCCTGTTTCCCCAATCCTAACACCGCATCTACCTCGCAGTCTGCCACACATCCCATCAGCAGCCCCCCGACCCTGCCCACATCATCAGCCACCATGCCATCCTCCGCTGCCTCCTCTTCGCTGTGCTCATCTTCTGCCACCCCGCTCAACACCACAGCTGCCGGCAAACCCTGGCCCCAGGCCCCTTTCTCCAGAGCTTTACCTGGGAAGCCCAACGCCACTCCCTCCTCGACGTCCTCCTCGTTTCCTCCAGTGTCCTCACCTTCAACGGTTACCTCAAGTTCATTGAGCACCTCAGGAGTTCAGACCTCGATACCAACAGACGTCTTTACCGACGAGTCGGACTCTGACAGCAGTCAGAAGTCAGCAGACAGGCTGGGCAGGATGGCGGAGGAGCCGCAGCAGCCTGGCTGTATCAAAGACAGTAGTAGTTGTAGTAGTACCCTTGCTAGCGTAGGAACAGACTCGATCAGATTGTAAAAGAGCTTTCGGTGATGGACAATATTTAAAAAACACAAAAGACAAAAAAAAATACAAATGGGAAAAATAAAAAAAGCAGCGATGTTAAAAATACATTTAAAAGTATACAAACCAATTTCAGAAAAAGATGTGTAAAGACTAACTGCAATTCCAAAGCTTGTAACCAAAAATTTTAATGTTAGTGGATTGTTTTCCCATATCAACATGCTGGTTCTCATTCTTTTCCTCTGTGGTTTGGTTTGGTTTGTTTCGTCGTCTCCACCTGAAACACATGCATATGAATTAATATATGAGAAAAGAGCACTGCGGTCTCGGTTTGGGAAGCGGTGGAAGAATGCCGGAGTTACTATGTGGCGACGGACTGCCTCAAAGTCCAGAAGTGGCCCAAGAAACTTGTGACGAAATCCAAATCAACAAGTGGTCCCTTTGTTTTGTAACGATTTCTACTGAATAGCACAGTCCCACAATACGCCAGTATGTACTGTATGGGAGAATAGTCTATGGTTGTCTTGCTAATTCAGCATTCAGATCGATACCAATGGCTTGCAAAAGTGAAATAATAATGTAATGTCTATTTTATTCTCAGGTCAACAGCTCACAGACGTTTTCTGTTACAGAATCCGCGTTTCGAACCTTTTGTTTCTGACAGGAAATCAACATTTTCCTTTTGTTTTGTTTTGACACTTTGATTTATGAGCAGAAAGTTTTAAAAACAACCAAAATTATAATCACGACAGTTTCTGGGCATTCAAAAGGTGTCTTTGATTTGCTGATTTGACAAATTCGGAGTCCTTTTAAAGGAGAAATGAGCGATTCCGTTTCACCCAGGCCAGGAGAGCATTGCAGTCGCCACCATGGCAACAGAAGCATTTTGATGGAAAAAAACCAACTTTCTGTATTTATGATAGATATGAACATTTTTGGTGTTAAGTAGATCGTTGCATTGGAACTGAATTTAAACAGTATGGTAGACTGAAATAACTTTGTGTACATTTAGCTTTCGTATCGTCCAACTTTAAGACGCTTCATTTGATGTTGTCTTGGTCATTCCGGTAGACTAGGTGATGGGCCGGTGACTCCTCTGAACCTTGTTTCTGTCTCGTTCTCCGCTTCCTCTCTGCATCTGTCCCGGGACAGCCCCTCTGGCAGGGCAGCGTCCTCCTCAGCGGAGGTTCGGGTTCGGTCGGCATGACGCCAGCAGACAGAGAGAACGGGTCCTGGGTGAAATGTGGACCACACGGGGTTCTGTCTCCTCTGTGCTCGTACCATCGTCTGGCTCCTGACTCACTCTCGACCTGTTGCTCCTCCTTCCCGGTCATGTGTCCGCCCCGCCCCTCGTGTCCGACGCTGCAGGCTCCTCCCCTCTCCGTGCAGTGTGGCTCCAGTCTCTCAGCTCCACTCTCATTTAGACCTCCTTGTTTTTGTCATGAATGAAAAGGAAAATAGAATACTACTAATAATTCTCACGCTTTAAGACGAAAAGAAAATCCAAAGACTAAACACTTTCACCATTGGTGCATAAATATGAGAAAAGAGGCTTCTTTATACTTGAGAATTTGTTGCTGTTTTTAGAGGAAAGGACACAAAGTTTTAGAAGATAGAGGAGTACGCATCAGAGTTGCTGTTTCTGCGTCTTAGCGAGCGAACAGGCGGCTTTTTTACGTAAATACCAAGAATACCAAAAACCAAAAAAGGGCCCTTGTCCTTGCATTGTGGAGTAGCACCGTTACAGAGCCATTGCAGTTTGTAAGATAGAGGTTATTGATCTTTGTTTGACTTTTCTGTCACACTCAAAGTCCATTTTTTTAAGAAAATGTATAAGGTCTGGTCTTCGAGGACATACGTTTTGCTGCTAATGTAGAATTTTGAGAGAAAAGAGAACCTAGATGCATGCTCATTTTGCTTTTGGCTAAGCTTTAACTAAAACCAACAATAAACCAATCTCCTGCCTCTGCAACACCTCCCTTTTTCTTTTCCTTTCTTCCCTTTCTGGTTTTTCTTGTTGCAAAAACGGAACTTTGAAGACTGTGAATATGTGTTCCAAAGGACATTTTGCCGATTTTTTTGGACAGACCAATGTTTAAAGCCAATGATCTACGACGTTTGTAAAGAACAGTGCATTCCAAATATCACGATGGATAATTTCTTAAGCAAGGACTGATTCTGTTTCATTTGATGCCTTTTATTGTTCTCTATGTTTTTTTCCTCATTTCTTTAGTGACTGTAAGCTGTTGTGAACATTTCGTATCACAGGTCGCGATGCAAAGTGACCTTGGTCTGTCATTGTGTGCTGGCATGGAACACGGCTGAGGATGGCTCCATGAGGCCGAGGTTGCTGCTCACTTGTCAAGCAAGTAAACAGTGGTTACCAAAAAGTGTATATAATACATCTGGTACTGGTGCGTCTGGTAGGTTCATCACGCCTCTCAACTAGTCTCAGAAGGAAAAACGGCTGTTTGGCGAAGGAGTGGTCACCC
>OMLC01056608.1:0-13810 GCA_900302585.1 Regalecus glesne
GATTTCAATGTGCTGCCCATGATGGCGTACCTCTAGCTAGACTCATGTAGCCTGGAAATTCATGTAGATTACTCATGTAATCGAGGAAGCTTGTATCATGATATGTATAAGATTACCTTGGCTGCATTGATCAGCTCATCAGCCAGACACTCAGCAATGGTCTTGATGTTTCTGAAAGCAGCCTCTCTTGCACCTGTGCACAGCAGCCAGATAGCCTAAAAAGAGGGATTAAGACATTATTGATTGGGATATAAGAATTAAAATCTGCATAATTCAGACATGCTACAATCCAATGTGTCTGAGCAGGTGATTGACTGGGTCACGCCAGACTACAGCCAATGAATAAGCAAAGACATTTTCTCTGCGAGCACTCTAGCACATCGGGACAACGGGGTACTGTCCAGACGTGACTCTAGCCTCGCTTGATAAATGCTGGTGTATGGAAGCCTTAATTCCTGGCTTTCTTTCAAATGATCAAGTCTACTGGAAATAACTTTATTGTGTTAGCCATTCTGGGAATATTTTGCATTAGACTTTCCAAAATAAAAAATAAACAAATAATATTTTGTCCTCAAAATTGTGAGCCATAATATCACTTATTGAGTAATACAAGTGAGCTATCTGTTCTTATACTGCCTTGATATAGATATTCCCTTTTATTACGGTTAAAATGTGGAATATGCATTGGTCAGCGATATTCGCATCCCGATGTCAGTACAAATAACATTGACTTGACTTGATTTAAAAAGGAGCACGAGCTTCAAGACTCTGCTTAGTATCCAACTGCAATTTAGACACACCAGTACGGTACATCGTAAAGCAAGTTTCTTAAATTGATTCATCTGTAGGTTCATGAAATGAATTTATTGCAATGTATCTTAATGGAACAAAGATAGAATCTGGTGCTTTGAAAAATCCCTGCTTTGATAAATTAGAAAATGACTGTTTCCTGAAAATGGGACCATCTGCCATCAGGTGAAGAACCTCAATCTTACAAATTGATAGTTGGTACAAAGAAAAATACACAATTTTCTTCAACTCAAGTATCTTTAGACATACAAAAGCAAATTGTGTTTTTAAACGGTAACAGATTAAGTTAAGACCCAACTCCCCTAGAATCTTCACCAACCCTCCTCCATCATATTACCTGGTTGACTCTGCGAAGGGGGGAAACGTCCACAGCCTGCCTTCTGACGGTACCGGCACGACCAATACGAGTAGAATCTTCACGGGGTCCACTGTTGATGATGGCATTCACCAGCACCTGAAGGGGGTTCTGAAAGAATGGGAATAGCATTACAGGGTAAATCAATATACAAGAGGAAATTTAACAGTCTAACATGGAGACATGTTAGACATGAAAACTTTGTTGCCATGTTGTCATAAACTTCTCATTGTACATGGATACTTTATATAATTGGGAATGTGACTTCTCAGTTTTCATGTTCAATTATTTATAACGTTAATCAGTAATTGCTAAAGCATGACTTCATGCTATGAACGTACATCGAAAAAGATACACACAGCACATTTGAGTATACAGTTCTTTAGTGCAAAGAGGACTGTACTTGGTCGGTGACACTGATGGAGAAAAAAACGTGTTTAAGTTCTGACAATTGCATTTTGCCAGAATTTGATTGACAGGCAATCAGATGCTGATATTATACCATTCTGTCCTGCATAGTCGATCAGAAGCAGGCAACTCAGCTTTTCACCGTTTGCTTTGTTGGAAATTAGTCTAGATATTTTCAATTCGGATCACAAGATCGTAAAACGCTGTTTTTTATGTAACCTTCAAATCTGACAACAGATTTAGTGACAGAGTTGCCACTGTCGTTTTCCCCCTTTCTAGAAGCCAACTACTTTGTGGAAAATGAAAACATGAGCTGAATGTCAACAAATTGAGTAACCACGGCACAGCTAAACATTTCTGTTTACGTAAAAGTAAGCAGGACCTTATTTCAGTATTCAAACATTATGGCCAGACGGTTATTTACTATTTTCTAGCAACACTGGCATTCACTATAAACTTACATTTCCATCATCCATTTTAGTTTTTTGCCTTTCTTTTCAACCATCAAAGATGGGATATTCTCTGTGAGTTATATGTGCAGTGTAATTCATTATTACAGGTTCGTAGCTAGACTAAACTAATGGGTGTTTTTAGCAGTAATCACATAGCTGTCTTGTCTTGGTGATATTAGGTTATTTATTTACTATTTTTATATATTATGACGGACATACTACCAAGATATAAAGGCATACACTTTTTGTATTTTCTTTAAAGAAATCCTTCGAGATATGATAGGCTAAAGACGTTTGGTATGTCGTATAAATTCCAAAATTCCATCTTCACGGATCAAACCAGCTGATGTCGGACTTGACAACATAACCCCCCCCAGACAATGGGGTGCCACTAGAATGCTCCTGGATACAGGTCAATTGTGTTGACTCCATCCTTACCTATAGTGAACATGAACACAGGAGCAGGATTTCCTATCAAATTTAGTAAAAATACCTTTTTTTACCTGGTTATATAATCAACTTCAACATGGAATGGGTTTCAAGTTCACTTCGAATGCACCTATACTCATGTGGGTACATCCATGGAAAAAACAAAACAAGGCAATGTCACTGCAACTAAGATTGGCCCATCGGCTCTTCACCCAATACCAACCTCCCCAGTCAGCAGGTGGATGATCTCAAAGGCATGCTTAACAATGCGCACGGTCATCAGCTTCTTGCCGTTGTTGCGGCCATGCATCATCATAGAGTTTGTCAGACGCTCCACGATAGGGCACTGAGCCTTGCGGAAACGCTTTGCAGCATAACGGCCTCCGGAGTGTGGCAGGAACTTGGCATACTTCTCTTTGACAGCAATGTAATCCTGAACAAAAGATAAGGCAAGATATTCCTCTATTTAAAAGAATCTTTAGACGAAATTATTTACACATCATAATTTTTAATGATTTCTTGAAAGGAAAATAAGTTTGAGATTGTTTCTGAGATGGTGACTGGCTGGGCCACAATAGGCTGCAGCCAATGAATAAGCAAAGAAGTTTTCTCTTTGAGAACTCTAGCACACAAGAACAATGGGGCAGTGTCCAGGTGTGACTCTAGCCTCAGTTTAAAGCATAGTAACCAAATGACAATGTAAATGCCACATCAACTGAAGATTTTGATTTCTTTCACACTCCTTACCTGAAGGGAGATGTCATTGATCTGGACATCGTCTGTGCTCCACTTTCCAAAGAGTTTGATTTCTGGGGTCTCAGCCACGGCTGGGGCAGTCTCCCACGTCTCAGCCACTGAGGGGGTAAGAAGTGCATGTGATCTGACGTTAAATGATACAAAAGGTGTCCGTCCGAACAGACCATAGCGAAACTATATTTCAATTTGCATATGTGCCAAATCTCCTGATTATATATATATTGACGGTTTCTATAATAAATGATGTTTTTCACAACCACGCAGTTTTCATAACAGAATTAAAGGTAACTGGACCTGCATTATGATGCATCCAGCAATTAATATTTCATTTTCATTAAGCACTATGGTATCTTTAGCACTCGGTGCACAAACCTAACCAAAGCCCAAGTTGTCCTATACTCAGAGATAGAGGGCCCGTGTTGACGCCTTTAAACTCCTGCAGTCAAGATTAACCGAAGCAGCTGATACACTACAAAGCGCAGAATATTGAGTTACGCCTAACGAATTCATGTATGTCTGTAAAATGAACATAAAACGGTAAATATGAAGTTGTAATTCCCCACAATCGACACGCAGAACACGTCGGACACATGTGTTAGCAGGTGGCTACATGCTAAGACTCGGCACTGATGAGCTCGAAAGCGTCATCCCGTGGAAATAACACCAGATTTGGGTCAAATAAAGACAATTCACTTGTTTATTCCGTAAATAAGAACATTATCACAATCGTCTATAAGAAAAGACTCGAATAAATGACGTATGAAGGAGAGAAAAAATAATTTTCTCACTCACTTGTGTCTGCCGTTCTGTACCACACTTCTCTGACACGGAAAAGGGCCTTGTCGAGGCACAGCGACTGCTATATCCGGTGGATTGTGCTGACTTCCGGTATTAAGGCTTGTATGTAATTGTAGTCTTTTATATGGAACTTTGACTAGCATAACAACAACAATAAAAACAACAACAATAATAATAATAATAACAATAATAATAATAACTGTCCCCTTATCAGTCCCACAAGGGGAAATATACAGTTTTCTTCATTTCAACCCATTATATTGTATAAGAGCAGTGATTTGCCACGATGTAGCGCTCACGGAGCAGTTGAAGTTAAGTATATTGCTCAAGGGACACCTCGACATGTTTTCTGCAGGACTAGGGATCAAACCTGCAACCATCCAATCGCCAGAAGACCACTCTACCCACTGGGTTATGTTGCCCCTTAACAGGTGATTTTGAGGCTCCATCATGTAATCATGTTTCAATGAGGATACTAGAGCATTAAATGAAGCATAGTGGTTGAAGCCTATAATCTTTATTGAGGATCTTATAACTGACAACTCTTATTTGCAGAATACATAGTAGGAATCTTTAAGAAATACCAGTGGATAAAGTTTTTCTTTTTGAAATGTTGTCTGAAAAAGAAGTATCCAAGATCAAAATGTATCAATATAGATTATGCAAATCCCTTTTCCCTGTCAAGACATTTAAAAACTGATCAGGCAAATATATCCTTTAATTCAATATTAATTTATGTAATTTATCAAATTAAATTCCATAGTTATACATAAAACCAAAAAAACAACAATAGTAAAATACATGTACATAATACCACAAAGTCAACAGCTTTAAAACATTTACAACATATCCAGAAAACCACCCCTAATGTTTTCCCTTTAGTTTATTATCTGGCTAAAATTTGACTATCTTGTGCAATAAATATTTTCCTCATTCACATAGTAATATTTCCCTTTAATGCACAACAGATATTCCAATTTTTGTCCAATGCCTTTAGCATAATAAAGAGCCATAAACATTCAAAATATCAGAAGTAGATTACAAAAGTCACACACTTTCAGGCAGAGACTGACAAGAAGGTTGACCAAAAGCCTGAGTCATCTAAATGCAATGGGAGGTAAAGTGTGCCATAACAAGTTTGGTGTAAAGGTAAACACTGACATAACACTGCCATGCGTAACACTTCCTAACTCAGTCTCTCCATCCCCTGCTCTTCATTTTAAGCACCATCACTAAAGGCAGTGGGTCATAGCACTTTGGTTTGGGTGAAAGGAAAGGTGAGGTGCATGGAAAGTATTCTAAATATAAGGCTTGATCTACTGCAGTGATCACTTACAAGGTTCAACTTAAAACGCCTCGAGTGAGAATGGTACAAATGACATACTTGATAAAATAAAATAAAATAAAATCTCATGAGCATTAATACATAGGGACATATGATCCCCTTGAAGGGGAAAAAAGACAACACATACTTTGCCTTTAAGATGAGCAGGGCAGTAGATCTGTACATGTAGACAAGATGACAGAACATCCCTCAGGCACTATCACGTTGTGTGGATATCTGATTTTTTTGAGGTATGTGTGACAAAACACACATGACTTCACACATAGATCCCTTTAACGGTTGGAAAATAGAACATAAACCAGCTATTCAGCCAGTGTCACACAGTGCTTGAGTAACGGTGTAGTGAGAGCTTAATCACACTGCAGAGATGAGAACGCGTGTGCATGTTTGTGCGTGCTTGTGTGACACTACACCAGCCACTTCTCAATGCAACTGTGGAATACAGTCTCATTGGAGTGCCACATGACGTGCTCTATTCCAGGCACAGAGCACAGAATGATGTCGCCACGAGCAGCCAGGGTCTTCAAACCGAACAGATCTTTCAAGTAAAACTGGAGTAACAAAGAGAGGAATCAAGAGAGATGAGTCAAGACTATCTGTAGTATATCAACTGTATCATCCCAATAGACTTCTATAACTGAGTAGCAGTTGGTAAACTGTCCCAAAGTAACATTGACTAGTATAATAAATAGATTGTAGAGGATAAAAGACAAAACAGTTGAACAGGATTATACTCAAGGCAAACTGAGCCTGAATGACATAGTAACATCAACATTAGTTATACAGGCAGAATATAATGAACTCTCAACCTGTCACATTAACTTGCTTATTTGCAATAGGATGTGAGTTTTCATTGTAGAGCCTAAATTACAGTGGACATTGCAGATGAATATCAAATCCAGGGGGAGGGTTGAATACAAGCACGTTTTTTTAGAAGTGGTTCTACTCACATCTTGGTGCTGCATCTCAACAACAGTCTCGTTGTCATCATAAAATCCAAATTGACTAAAAAGAAAAAGACAAGAGAGGCTATGAGAGGAAAGCCAAGTGAGAATTATCAACTACGATCAGACGCGGTTAGTCTTCTGGGGCAAAGGCTTTTTTGGAGGGAAACAAAGATGATGCTAAAACATTTCAAATAGGCAAATAAATGTCTGTGATAACATAGGCAACATCATCAGCATCGTGAACAAAGACAGGATTTGAGTCTGCATGACTGTTGTTTTTTCTTGATGATTTTTTTTCTTCTAATTGTGCAGTCCACCTGTTCATATCACTTAAACAAGCCCACAAATGCTCTCTTTTCATTTCACCTCACCATATAAAACCACAACATTGTTCCCTCAGTGTAGCTCAGTGGGTAGAGTAGGGTAAGGCTGCAGGTTCAATCCCTGGTCCTTCAGAAAGCACGTCAACATGTCCTTGAGTAAGACACTGAACCCCTAACTGCTCCCTGAGCACCACATGGTGGCTGGTCATTGCTCCAATACAAATAGAATGGGTCAAATGCAGAGAATTAGAAATTTCCCCTTGTGGAACTGATAAGGGAAAATATTATTATTATTATTACATTTACACCCGAGACAGTCCAGTAAGTAGTGTGTCTATATAATTGGAAAATATTAACATCTAAATAAAATTACAGAAAATGTCTTACTGACAATAACATTTTTTTAGTTACAGAACTTTCTTACAATTAAGTTTGCCATGACTTTTTCCCATCACATGTTAGCTCTAAAAATATCAATCTGTCTGATTGAATACACCCAAGTTGACTGTTCTCAATCAATCATCATACCGATTTTCAGCAAGAACAATCATTCTGGATTTATAAAGTCTTATATTTGTGGGAGAATCCACAATAACAGCCAAAACAGAACAGGGGACTGACAGACCTGGATTGCCAGGGTGTGATGACTCCATCGTCTGGACCTCCAATCAATACCAGCTTTTGGATCCTGAGGAAATTATGCCTCCACTCTGTGTGAAAAAAGAAAAAAAAACATACAATTTCACAGTATCTAAAACCAAGGATTAAATTACATTTTTACTGATGTTTCTCGCACCTCGTCGGTTGTATTACAATTCATTGTTAATTGTGTTATATATTGCTTATGGTTTACATTCATTGTTTAGAAAATGTAATGCAAAAATGCAAAAGACTGTACTTTTTCATTGCTGATATTTTGTATGTCTTATCTACTTTCTGTCTTTTTATTCTCTCTATGGGCCATTTGAGGCTGAAAAACAGCATTTTTAGGCATGCACTATGACAATAAGGCTCTTGAATCTTGTCATTGATGAACCCAGGCTATTGTTGTGCGGTATCAATGTACTGTTTATAAAGGGGGGGGGTTGCATTCAGCTCAGACTGAAGAAGTGACCTGGTGAGGGACAAAATGTTTCTAAATAAACTTCTGATCCAGTTGAACTGATTCATCTCTTTTTTGTGTGTAGTCACCCATATCACACATTAACAACCAATTAAATGGAATGATGCTGGTACAATTTCTGGGAAAGTTCAACTAAAACAGACTCGAACTCAATGGCACGTGACTCAAACCTGACTACAAATGCGTTCAAAGGCAGAGGAAAATGGGGAAAAATCAACAAGAAACATAGGAATGCAATATTTCTATCTCTCTCCCTTTGCGCAAACAGCTAAAGGGCATAGCGATATAAAATAAAACCTATATGTGAAGGGAGTACTAGAAGACACAAATGGAAAAGTACTAGAACAACTCTCCATGGTCCGGGACACTGAGGCTATGACTATTAGTTAAATACTCTTAATTCTTGTCCTTTTTCTTGATTCTAATGTTTAACTACAGACCAAGAGGGCATAGTCTATGTAAAGACCACATATGGCCAACATGAAAGCGGCAGGACCATGTAGGTGTAGACAATATGTTCAGACTTAAGGTTACACAAATCTAGCCAATGTTAATTTTTAATAAAGACTGATAATAAACCTGCACAGAGTTACACCAATGAAGAATTTGCTGACCTGTCATGTTGGGATTTGGCTTCTCGCTGTTGAGCAAAGCCAAATAGTCACTGCAGTTCACATACATGTCCCTGTGGTGGGGATCTGGAGGAGACAAAAAGAGAACGTGGAGGATATGACTGACCTCGTTTCCGGAATATTCTTATGATCAAGTCAGGCAAGGAAAATATTAAAGCTAAACTTTGAGATTCTGAATTCTCTTTTTGATATAAGATGATCCTTTCTTGGTCAATATCTTCAGGGCTCACCATTCCAGTAGTTGCAGATGGATATCCTCTGGCCTACTGAGGTGTAACAAAGATGGTATAGATTGGACTTCACAAACTGAGGGAAGAGGTACCTCAAATAGTCTGTGTCTGTGAACAAACAGTAAGTCGAGAAGCATGAGTATCATCTTAAGTTCCTACTGGAAATAAAGGCCAACAGGATTGGATATGATTGCTTTTACATAATTTAAAGCATAAGCTTACGTGACGTGTCTTCAGGGTAAACCCTCAAGAGAGACTTATACTATAATGGCCACAGCCATTGTCAATTTTTTGGTGAGGGTTTCCTATTATTCTATGTTATAATATGGTAATTCATCACTCCCTTTAAAAAACGTAGCTTTTCAGCTGCCCCTCTATAGCAGAGGACAGACGTCAAGAGACCAGCGACAGCCACCATAGGGTTGGTAGGCCTCAATGACTTGCTCAACAAAAACCTCAGCACGTCGCTGACGCCAAACACTCACGGAAACAGTTCATCTTCTCTCATTGCCTCATTTATACTGAGGGTTTGAGTCAAAGTATATTGCCACCTTTTTCTAAAATGTCTTAATATTCTGCTTCAGGGATGGGGATGTATTGAATACGCTGCACTAAAATGGGGATGCCACTCTACACGGTCACCTTATGTACATTGGGTATGAATGGAAATTGACAGTCTCATCGTTTGGCTTTTAGGGCTGAACCAACCTCCATATTGCCCAGCCTGAGGTGAAGACAGTGAGATGAAGGAGTGGACGTTGTGGCCTGGGAGCGTGGAGAGAATGCCTCTGCATGTCAGCCCACCTGTGACAACACATAACAGCAACACATTGTCTAAGACCAGGCAAACAAGGAGCTTTTGCTTCCACTGTGTATCATGAATAAAAACTCTCATGATCTCATGCTTTCACAGCTATGTATTGACATCTTTACCATCCTCTTGTTCCTTCTGGAAAACACACACACACACCTTGGGAGTAGCAGATTAAGTTCACTCCCTCCTTTGCATTTTGCATAATGGGGTAAATAGCTGCCTTGAAACCGTCCACCTGCTTCCATAGTGGCTCTAAACTGGCACCTCCATCAAACAAGTCAATAATCGATACATTGGTTCCGGGATGGGACTGTAAAAGAGAGAGACAGTGGTCATGATTATGAAATTAAAGCATATGTTCATGTTGCAAGTGAATGCTGTGTACCGCTGTTTGCTAGCACCTGCCAGTGTGATGAGTCTCACAATAGCAGCCATGCTAAGCTCAGGGTGGAAAGCATTGTCACACAGCAATAATGACTCATTATGAATTTTATAATCTTCTTCTAATAGTTATATTAATAATAGATGGTTTCATTATTGACAATACCACAGCTTGATTATAATGTACATCAGTAGTAATGCACCTGAACGAGAAATAAGACATAAGTGAATGTGTGTGTGTGTGTTTGTGAGAGAGAGAGAGAGAGAGAGAGAGAGAGAGAGGAATCTGAATTTCTCTCTGCATCCGCATGGTTTGGAGCATCCTTGAGACATCAGAAGTCAAAAATGGGAACTGAATTCTGCTTGAGTGCCCACATAGGGACTCATCCTCATCCTCCGCACTGCATCCATCAAAGTGTTCGTAGCTCAAATGAATCTTCTCAATGTATACATATAATCACTGACAACACAGATACGTCTATAGCCAAGTGACAATAATTACATTTGAATTAAACTATTACATAAAAACACCATCAGTAACCATAACATTGTTGTCCCATGGACACTAGAATAAGTTTGTTTCTGCTCGTAGATCCAGTGTTACTCCAAAGACAGGAGTTGTGACAACCCATGGGGTGAGGCCGTTAAAACAACTCCTCTTAAAGAGGAGACACAGGAAAAGCAGCAACGTAGAAGTTTATTCAGAAACGTTCCGTCACTCACCAGGTGACTTCTTCAGTCTGACTTGAACACAAACCCCCTCCACTTATAAACAGTACAATGAGTACCACAAACTGATTCACCTCTTTTTTTCTGATTCCCACACCTGAATTATTGAGCATGCATCAAGACGAAAAGCAGCAAACTGTAACCTCACTAAGAGATAATCTATCTCTTCCTTAATTCATACATTTGAACCTGTTCTCCCCAGTCCACTCACCTCGTTGATGAATTGTTTTAAAGTCAAAAAATCCCTTGCGCTGTCGAACAGTCCGTGGACTATGATCACCGGCTTATACCCGACGACTGCAGCCCAGAGAGACGCACCAAGCAGCGGCCACAGCAGCCCTATTGCACCGCGTCTCCTTGAGCTAGTGTTGGCAAAATACAACCTTCCCATTATACCTGATCCGATAGAAAAAATCTCGGTTAAGCTCTATAAAATTGGCAAATGCTTAGGAAATCTTGTTTTTTTTTTTAAAAGTCCTGACGCTTACAGTTTCCGCCGACGAAGGTTAACACTGGCAGCTATCTCCCTGCAACTTTACAGATGAGCAAATCTTCAATATCCCTTACAGACCCCCAAAAACCTCATGCCGTCCCGTTGTGTGCTTTCAAGCGGCGACAGAGACTCATCTCAGAGGTGCTGAGGGTCACTGCTCTGTTTTGTTCATCCCAGTTCCGACCACAACGTGTCGTCGCAGCCTGACCTCACTACCGGCCCCCACCGCCCCCCCTCCATCCCAAGTGCTCCGGCGCTGTCTAGCTAACTGGTTAGCTTTCCCGACACGATCGAGGCACATGTTGTAGGCTCACCATCATTTTGTTTGTTTCGTCATTGTAAATATAAATGTTAGATAGTAAGATATTCGGGTCACACCATGAGGAATGATTCCTGGTGATGATGTGCAGCGCCACCATATGTACAAGCCAATATGCCGGTACACTAATTTAACGTGTAGTCTTGCTGTACAGATGAGGTTCAAACTACTTTACGGCACACTGCTCTCCAAACACAACTGATAAATATGTGATTTTTTTTTACTGCATACATCAGCCAACACGGTAATAATTTGAAGATTTTTTTTATTCCACTTTATAAAAAGCACTTCATGCACAGGCGTAATATTTAGCCATGACCAGTTTTACTGACCAGTCCTGTAAGCAGGTGCACCCACCAAAAGGCCCCGTGTACACCCATACAAAAATAAGACTATAAACCCTGGAAATCAGGTTGTTCATGTTTGACAAGGGGAGTTCAACAGACAATACCGTAATACCGTTACCAACAAGCTTGTTGGCATTTTGGTCCTTTTCAGCAACAGATATGTCCTCCAGTACATGGATAGCATGGCTGAGCACTTCCTACACACTCAAGACAGTGGGGCAACACAAGAATCTTGCAGAAGTTGATCTTTTCATGGGGGAAAAATCCAACCTATTTAAATGTAATGATACATGGATTTGTTCTTATATAGCGCTTTTCTAGTCTAACTACCACTTTAGGCGCTTTACAATGAATGGCCATCATTTACCGAGCTACGCAGTGGGATAGACACACTGGTTGATACTGGTGCCTTTGGTGACCTTTAACATCTTTTGATTTCACCTAGGAGAGAACAGATGAGGACATCCTCTCCACCAGCAGCCATGCTGCTTTCATTTAGCTCATGCTAGCATTTATCACAGGAAAGTTTCAGCCCTTAACAACACTAGCAGCACCAACAGATTACAGTACTCTGAATTCAAGCCATACTCTCGCTGGGCTGAACTGTACCGTTTCAGGGCTGTGTCCCAGAGACGTACTCTTGCAGGATGCCTGTAAAGAACTCATAATGCTGGTTTATAGAGGATGGGGGGGGTACTTTTAAAACACCAGATCTTTCCCTTATGTTTGGCTCAGTAGGATGTATTGTCAGACACAGAATTAGCTGGATGCAGTAGGCTGCAATAGTTCCTGTAGTTGACACAGGGTGTCATTCAGAGTGAGGGCCAGTGTCTCTGCGTGCGTCTCCTCGCAGCAGTTAAAGGCAGTTATGGAAAAGTGGACATGGTCTGCCTGAGGGTTGTAGCATATCGCGTAGCCATCGGGAACGAGAGGTCCAAAGCACATCACAGTGTCTGGGTGCGCAGGCACCTAATGGAACAAGAGGAGGGAGGACATGAGGTACGCAAGGGATTACTCATATCAAGTTATTCTGAGGTCAGTTTGAAGATACAAAGAGAAAGAGTTTCAATGGAAATGCCATAAGATTTAGAAAACTCCTGAATATAGCAAAAACGTGTCCATCACAGGGGAGTTAAAGGAACAGTGCTTTGACATGCTTCTCTTCAGGTGCCGGTATTGAACCTGCAACCTTCCGATCACAAGACGACTGTTCTACCCACTAAAGCTATGCTGTCCCCTCCTGCTGATAGTAATTACTTTTATTTAATGAGGAAATCAGCTTCTGGAAAACCCTCATCAGTATGGATATAGTCTTTGTGGAATGATCGATGCGGATGACAAAATAGCAACACAAACACACCTGCCCTGTTCTGAGCTTCCAATGTGTTGCCACCCCATACGCTGTATCCATGAAAATATTAGGAATGCTAAGTCCCTCCTCAATGGCCTGGAGCTTCAGACCTAACAGGTGGCAGTCAATGCCTTGGCCGTTGAGTGCCTGGACAAGGTGGGTATAACACAGGAGTTGAGCATGAGTGACAGACAGTGAGAAAGGAAAACTCAACCAAAGAGGAACATCTGTCATTATTATATAGGACAACGTTGTTCGAGGCATAGGGGTGGTTTACATTGTATGTACCTGGTCAGTCAGGGCGCTGTGGGCATCGACAGCTTCTTTGAACAACTGCAACTTTGCTTCCCTCTGCAACCAAAAATGACACCACGTGGATTAAAGCCATCTCATTTTGCTACTCGCGGTGTGCCTCGGCAAGCCGTTTCATGGCTGCAGTGATATTTCCTCACCGATACTGACTGGTCATCAAAAGCAAGTATGAACTTGAGCGTTTGATTTGTGGGAGAGCGAATGTATTCGGTTCGGCCGGCTCGAAACATCCGCTGGGAAGCAATGTCACAGGAGGGGCAGACCTCATTGTGGACTCTAGTATTGAGAGAAATGAAAACAGGAAATACATGGAGTGTGTTGGAGGCTTCAACACAAGTTCGTCATAACTGATCTGACCGTCATGAGATTCCGACAGCAGCCATGCATATGGTGCATAACCAAAACATTCCTTATTGACTAACTTCTGACAGATAAGATAAGTGTTATGACTCTGAA
>OMLC01056609.1:0-13193 GCA_900302585.1 Regalecus glesne
GTGGCATCTAGGCCTGGCAGAGAGTGCAAGCAGACTGGCAGGGCTCCACTGAGAGGACTGGGAAGTTAGGACTGAGTAGAACGTGACTAGGGTAAACGGTAAACTCAACTAACATACACTCTCTGAATGTCTGTTCTACTCAGCCTGTTTTTCGAGTGCGCTAACATCTCTCAGAAAGAGACCTGTCCTAAGGAAAGGAAGGTGTTTGCAAGCTACTATCCTAAGACTGAGGCAGGTCACACGCAGTCAACACTCCACGTCAAAGCCATGTACCCCCACTGGAGATGCCAGCCGGTGCTGGCATGAAGAGCGAGGGGACGGTAAACAAAAGCAACTACAATAACAACAACAGCAGTAGTAGCAAAGAGCTACTGGGTTAAAAACTGGTACCTGCAGACACAAGACCATAATCCCCAAAGCAAGGACAGCTAGTTATTTAATAACATACAAAAACCACTCTGCATTTTTCAGGTCCCAAAGTCAGACAGTGTAATAGCATGAATGACCTCCCACCAGTCCTTAAAACAGCTGATGACAGACTAAAATAAGCTATGGCTTATTTTGACCAAATTTCCAGAGGGTCACTACATGACAAAAGCACATGACGTTCCAAAAAATGTTAGTCCTAGTCTGCTAAAATTTAACAGCATCAAACTTATAGATCAGGTCACTGCGGCCACTGAGTAATTGAATAAGCAGATAGGTTACGGTAGATTATTAATACAGTGAGTCAACAAACTCATGCAAACTGACCCTCTGCTTTGTGAAATATTGCCCCATTGTAGAATGACTCACAGACCCATTTTCTGCTTTGGGCTCAGCAGCACCACTAAAACTGCAACAAATAAAACCCCATAGGTAGGCTTTATGTTGAAAGCAAAAGAAACATGTTTCCAAATAGTGTAGTATGAGTAAAATATGTTATACTGAAAACATGCAGTGCAATGAGGCTGGTCTGCTTACACATCGGAATGTGCATCAAAATTTACATCCTCGGAAGAGAGATGGAGGAAACGATTATGTATCATGCGAACACATGCATGAGAGGGGGTCGGTCATGCAATCAGGGGAGGACCCTGCGGTGCTTGATGTTTGTGTGCGAGTGTATGTTTGTGTTTATGTGAGAAGGAGATAGATGGAGAAAGAGAAGCTTTTTTTTTCTAAAAAAAAAAAGTTTTTACACAGATCATCCCTTATAAAAGGACCATGTTCATTTTTTGCCTACCACAGATAACACTCTGACATTGATCATTATTTGGACACAAAGTGTGTGTCGGGGATTACATTAATTTACCTATGAGACAGAATGTTATATCAAGACTCAAACCAGACTTCTATGGAAAAAAAGCATCAGGCTCATTCATAACTGCTATTTTGGGCATCTTAGATTACGTGGGCAATATTGCATGTGGGGAAGCCAGCATGCTGCTTGTCAACTCCATCTTTGTGATATCTGAGCTCTGGATGTGTTTCTAAGATTTTTTTGGGGTGTGTGCGTTTACAGCCTATGTCAGTTCAAGTTTGAATCCACTGTATTATACTGTTAGGCACGCTGTATATTTTAGAGGTAGGTCAGAACAGAACAAGGCATCAGCTTCAACAGTGTGTATTGTATTATGCTCTTGATCAGTAGTTTATGGTAGTCAGGGGAGGAGACTACTATGCTTATCTAATGGCAACAGGGGCTGGCAGAATCAGACACCAGCTTATTATCTTACTTAAATGTATGCCGATTCTCACTAACTTCCATTGTTAGTCAGTAAATAGTGTTTCACAGATGGCTGAATGTTAGATTGAGGTCATATGAGGCTCACACAAGGACTAAATCCTCAGCCACTTTGTTTTTCCACTCTACTAGTGTTTTGTTTCATATTCCTAGTTGGATAAATTTAGATTGGGGATTCCTTGAGGTCTTCCATGCCCCACTGCTTAGTGCCCCAAGATTAAGTGACCTCACAGAGCAGTGGAAAGATCAGACCTTTGAGGGTCAAACCACAACACTGCTTGTTTAGAGGGACTACATTCCTGTTCAGCCATCATTCACACATAGACACGTGTATACATAGACACACACACACACACGCAGACACAGACACACACACATACAGAAAACCACCCTGGACAAGTGATTCAGTCCTTCCATTCTGCTGAACTGACAGGCCAGTCAGACAGCATTACAAAGTCAGTGTTCAGGGACGCTGTCTGCAGCATTCATCACTGACCACACCCAAAGACACATCAAAAAAGTTTCGGTGCTCCAGAGACTCCGCTATATTCCCTGAAGCTAAACTGGGTGCCATCGAATATTTGCCAGAAGTCTTCCTCAAAATTATAATTCATATTCATTAGATGCCAAAATCTCTTGAAATTATAATAAAATGTTAAGAAGAAGGCAAAGGGCATTTACATGATTTCAGTGATGTCATTGACATACCTTCTTCTAGACAGAAGGCTCTGGTCAGAGTCAATCTTACTCGAGAGACAAAGACTCAAAATAAACTATCTCACTGTAAAGGTTGACCTTGGATACATTTTCCCAAAATATCAAAATACACTAAATATCCTGGTTGCATGTACACACACACTTGCCACTTGTTTAAGAACACAGCCCTCCCGTAGTGCTGACAACGCAACAAACACTCGAAACCCAGTCACTACTTTCAATTAAAACTCAAAGCCACACATGCATACATGACTGATCAAAACCACATCCCGGGCCCTGCTTACCTCCCACCCACACACATGCACAGAAAAACACGCTTTAAAACTCAGTCTTCCTCATACAGTCTCACACAGACAGCAAGCAGGGGAACTGATGGGACTACACAGGCAAGGAAGAGGGGGAAAATGAGGAAAACTAACGCACCAACACAAACTGCGTGCAGAGGTTACAGAGAGAAATGAGAGGATGATGAGCTAGGTGCCAAATGAGAAAGATGGTTCTTGGCTATTGTCATCCCCTAACAAAGACAAGAAATAGACACTGATGTAGCTACTTAGGGCCAGTTGGGGGATGACAGTAGGCTTGGAATGGCCAGAAGCTGTGTTGGTTGTCTGAACGACTGGAAACACAGTTCTCTCATTCTCTCTCTTACAGGCTCAACCTCCACATGGCTTTTAATGGACGGACATGGGGTGTTAAGTTTGTCCAAAATAAATCAGTGTTAAAGGATGTGTGAGCTTGTGTTGGCAGCATGAGCTAGGGCTGGTTGACAGTACCTTCTCCTTGTCGCTGGCCTCTCTTGCCACAGTGGAGCCCTAGAACAGAGTAATAGAAGCACATTATTCACTATCAATGGGATGGAACTGGGGGTTACCAGGAAGGGTTAATTGCTACTGCTATCCTCTGCCAATGGATAATAACATGGTTCTCATCTGCAGCCATTACGTGGCATTCGTTTTGCATCTGTCTTTATGCAAGATCAGATTTACTCTGAGATGCAAAATGGAAATGATGCAGCTCTTGATAAATCAAAGGCTCCGTTAAAACATGTCCACAGGGTAAATTATGAAAAATTGTAGAGCTTGTTTGTTTTAGTTTGATGGCTGTATTTGGTTGAAAAACAAACACTTATCAGACTGGATTTTATTACTAATAGAGCAGATAACCAGTTATTTTTACCCACTGGCCACATTGACTGTTATATCTTGAACTCCCGTGACTCAAAACTGGATAAGCGGTTGACGATGGATGGATGGATCTTGAAATTCGCCGACTCATCTTAACTCTAACAGTTGAATAGATTTGTAGAATTGAATAGAACCTTCAAATGGTAGCTAAATACTAGCTGAAATGTGGAGCAGTCAAGTGTAGACTAATTCACCAGTCCTTGTTAAAATTGACCGACATTTTAACTTGCCCTTCTATTTCCCCCTACAGATAGTCCTATGTCCCTAAGTCTACTGCAAGTCTCAACACAAACACCAATGGAAAACAACAACATTTTGGAAATCACAGACATTTTCAATGATAATTTTATAGTTTAGAAAAAGTTTTTGTTTAAAAATAAATCAATCTAAATAGAGCTATTAGAGAGGCAAGAACGTTTTAACAGGGGATTACGTACTACAAGTACAGGATGGGGTTTAATATTTCCTCTTTTCCTTCTTCCCCTCATGCTCAGCTCATTCTTGCCCTTTCCCTGATGCCCCTCTCCCACCTGCTTCCTACCTTGAGGTCATACTTTTTGTAAACAGAGAGGCGATGGGAGAAGACATTGCGTGTGACGATCATGTAGGTCTCATCTCCATCCACTGTGAGACGGTACATGCCCAGGAACTGAGGGAGCAGTGTGTTACCATGGCACTCCACGATGAACTAATGGAGGAGAGGAGGAGAAGAATATTTCTTCCTGACTGATCTAAACTGCAGTCATTTGTGTTTGCTTGTCAGAGAGAGAAAAAAAGCACAGCGTCTTAATGATTATGACCAATTTCCTTAACGCTGACCCCACAGAACCAAGTACTCCACCTCCCAAACCACCCTTATCATTCACCCTGAAACCTACCTCTGTCCTGACTCATCCAGCATAGTCATAGCACAGTTTTGTTTAGAACAGGGTAGTGAGTTAGTCAGTGAAGGAGTGCATTAAGTGAGTGAATGAATGAGTTTCTGTGCTCATGTGCATTGGGCGATTGCCTCATGGAAACAAAAGAGAGGAGGGACAGAGGATGTGAATTGTACCTGCAGGAGCAAACTGTTAGCCTACCTGAAATCATCTAAAGATAAAGAGAGAGAAATAGCCATAGACACATGGACTCATGAGAGACGTGTGGTATCAGTGTCTGCTGAAAGTGGATGCTCTCAAGTGAGTGTGATTTCTGATGTTTTTTTTTATATACGTGTGTGCCTAGAGTATTGGAAGTATCAGTTTTTAGTTAAAATATACGTTTCTGAGGCCAGAATCTGGTAGAATTTCTTGGGCAAGCTGCTTATCTTATGAGAGGTTTTTCCGCCTGAAGTGTGTGCATCTGTGGGTTGGCCTTTTCCTGATATTTTGCAATTTGTGTATCATCAAGTCAAATGCATTGGAGCTCAATTGTGTTCCTGTCCATGTGGTCACCTGGTGATACTTCTTGAGAATGTTATGCATCTCTGCCACGTCCTCACTGCTGATGGTCTTGATGACATAACGTTTGTCATAGGAGGTGTGGAAACGAGCCCCGCTCCGTCCCTGGGCCTCACTGTTCAAGGGAGCGCTACGCGTCAAGGAGTTCTTCAAACAGAGCAAAAACAAGGAGAAGGTTAAAGGCTATTCATCACTGATAACTGGCCTATCTGAGATGGGATTTATTGGTTTGATTCTTGTGGGGGCATTTTTATGAGTTATATGCTAATGGTTGAATTGCACAATTAGGATGGTAATGCTTTCGATGACTTATGTTCTGATGTTTAACACACATGGAATTCTCAGATGAGCAAAAACAAAATTTTCCAGCTAATGTGAACAGCAAAGCTCTTTAATATTTGTATTTCATTCTATGGTTTTGTTCTGAAATATCACCCCCCCACCACCACAATCACACAAATGATCCAAAATACAAAGTCTGAAGTCAGTTTTGGGTGTCAAGAGTTTTTGGTTACTGTGTGATGACAGCTTTCCACATAGAGAAATGAAATGTGTTGGTTTTAAACTTATGACCAGATTTTATTTTGGAGCAGGGTCATATTTCACATTCTCAATAAGTGGCATGAAGGAAAACTTTTCCTCCCTGACAAATTGACCTGTTCCTGCCTAGAAGACATGAGCTACAGAGATCAAGCTAAGGTTACTACAATGGAAAATATTTCTCCAAAGCTGTTTCTCTACTATGGGTATGAACCCAAATGGTCTGTATCTTTTAGGTACTATCATGGTCTCATTTCCCCGGTCCACATTCAACACCACAGGTGATTATATTTTAACTGCCCAGTGTTAGACTACATTTGCGCCATTTAATCGCACGACTCCAAAGATGTTCGAAAATAAATCTGAGCATAGTAACATGTCTACAACCACCATCATCCTTACTACCTTTGGCCCGCCAGATGGGTCTGACCTTATGTCTGCTGCCCAGATGAACCACCACAAAGATACTCCTATGTTCAGGGGTGCTTGCATACACAGACACAGAAACAGCTGCTGCCCACAAGTTTGAACACTAAAGCAACATGATCCTACGTGCCTCAACCAAGCCCACCTCTACCCCCACCACCAATTCCCTAAAGATTCTTTGTGTCCTTTGCCCTTAGTTCCAACCCTAATTTCTTCTGCGCGGGGCATGTAGAGGCTTTGACCCAAAGTAAGGTCTGTACTTGAGAATCTGCTCCTGGAGTGGGGGCCTCATCGGAAGAGCAGTAAAAGGTTCATGTTTTGATGAACATAGGTCCTAAGTTAACACTTAATCAGGTCCCAGGCTGAAAATGTGTAAGCCATTATAGCTTCGTTACATCGTTAAAAGCAATATGTTCAACTCTTTCATTTCACTTGAGAAATTCTCTATGGGGTACTTATCACAATGTAGGAAAAACATTTATGTTTACACATCAGTTTCCCATCTTCCACAATGAATATTCTCAGCATTATTCACTAAAACCCCAATGGGCTTATAACCCACCATCCAGTAATCTTATTTAAAGTTGATGGCACATAATTGGTGCAATGAGGGAAACAACCAATACAATGAGGAATATTGCCGACGAGCCCGATTTAAGACACAAGCACATATATAAAGGTCAAATAGAGATTGTTTTCATCATATAATGTCACAAGTGTCACGTGAAAAAAAAAGCAGTTTGATATTCAGAATGTCAAGGCATTTGCTTGTGCTGGCCAGTGTGTTAACACTCCCTGCTAGAGCCAGCCGAACCCTAATGTAAACATCAGAGAGAGGACAGCTGCACCGAACTGGGACACATTGACCTCCACATACTGCCAACTCAGTGCCTGTCCTGGGAATGGGGATTTACTAAGAGAGAGAGGGAAAGAGAGGGAGAAGAAAATAAAGAGATGGGTGGAACAAAAGAGAGAAAGGAACAGGGGCTCTGCAGCAACAGACTCCAAGTCAGACCAGAGTCATTTTTCTCCTCTGAATGGCTAGCAGCTTTTATTTAAACTTTCTTGGAGAACCAGTGATGTGTAAGAAATCAGAACAACACATCAGGATCATTCTGACAGTATCAGAGAAGATTCCAGTCACAGAGAATTACACCAAAATAACATTCATCCATTGGTAATCCCCAAATACTGGAGCTTTGCAGCTTATTTTTTCTTATAAATTAAATCCAGCCAGAGCTGGACACAAACTTGCATTATTTGTCATGTCATTCTCAACCACTTATCTGAAGTTGGGTCATGGATCTGCTGGTGGCTATTCCAGCACTCATAGGCCAAAGGTAGAAAAATACCCTGCACAGGTCACCAATCTACACCAGGGCATGCATGGGGATTAAAGTCAGATTTCCTTCCTGACACCCCACAGTGGGTTCAAACCCACAGCCTCAGGCTTATTAGTTCCCGAAGCGCACATTCCAACCTTGACCTGTTGCAGCCTCCCTTAACAAAAGGGCATTTACAGCAAAATGCATTTTCATCACTCTGTGTTCATACCTGGAAGTCCTGATCATCAATGCCAAACCTCTCCCGGAGGTTCCGGAACACCAGAGGGCAGTACTCCTTGAACTTGAAATGGCTTGGCATGTTCTCTCTGCAAACACACACACAAACACACACACACACACATTGAAAAGTTGATGAAAAAACACTTTTCCACAGCTATAGGTAAAGACCCTTCAACACGAGTTTAAAAGTCAGGAGAGGTCAAACACCAAGTTCAGAGAAATGATTAGACTATGCTTGCTGATCACAACAATGAAATTATTCTGTTTACAAATATGATCTACATGTTCATACATATGCAAGGAAAACAGAAATAGCCTACTTGTTGAAGAGGTGGTTGTCCACTTTAATCTTAGAGTAGGCCTTGAAGTCATCTGGCATAAGCATGATGGGGATTTGAACGTGGCTTAGCTCGTTTATCTGGACACCAATACAGACACAAGCACATGACCAGAGATTAGTAAGGTGATCAGGAATAAACATAACAGTAAAATCAAAGTTGAAAACACTTAATTTCCCATTAATAGTGAATCAATAGTGAAAGCCCGTTGAGCTTTTATGTTTATTTTCCATAATTTGTGATACATATCTGGGAGCTGGGCTGACAAATGTCAATCATATTGGTAAGGATTCAGGACATTTCCCAAAACATGTTGGTACAGCAGCATCACAACGTCAACACAGCAGTTTTGGAATGGATTCAGCAGGTGCTGATATAACCTTTTCCACTATACAACACAATCTCAACCCTTAAAGTCAATCCTTCTGTAAAATGCTACAAAGGTCAACATGCCATTCACATCATAGGCCTAATTATACTTAACCTCGGAATGGACAATAAAGCGAACAAAAGTCAGAGTCACATCTTGCAAAAGCCAAACTCATCATTTTAGTGCACATTCAAGTATTCTACAAGTCAGTTGTGCCATACCTACAGCTGGGGTGTGTGCAGTTTGCTGGAGGTAACGCAAGAGCAGAGCAGAGACTTTATAAAGGTGCCTGGAGATTTTATGAAGCCAAGTCTAAGACAATTAAATGAAATATGAAACTCATTTTCAATGGAAATAACATGCACAATTGAAAAGTTATGTGCAATAACATATAAAAGAACATAAAACTGGGGGGAGAACAGCGCTGATGAGCCTCATTAGCCTTGTTATTCTAGGCTAAGTAGGCTGTATTTAGCTGTATGAAGCCCACACGGAGTTTGCATGGCATAACTTAAGACATTTTAAATTCCTAACAACATCCTGATCTGATTTAACCAGTTTGATTTTTTACACAGCACATAAAACTAATGCACATAGCTTAAGCTGTTTAGCGCTAGCTGGACAATGCAACAAATTCAGACAAATTCCAACCAAAGTGAATGGTTACATAATGGGACTTTCACCAAGCTCTGTGAGCTACAGCCTCATTATATCAATCAATAAAAACCATGAGAGGCTCAGTGGTGGTCTGGTATGCAACATTGTGGCCTTTATTCAGTAGGAAACTATCTCTTGCATCTCCAATGTAACTTTTTCCCTGCAAGCTTGTGAGGAAAAAATATAAACTTCGATAAAAAATATGAATTAAAGACCACTGAACACTCCATTCATATTTGCTTTCTGCTAAGGCAGGAATAAAAAAAAGCCTGTGTGCGACCAAACTTCACCCTCCAGAGCCCTGGAAGGAATTATATCAAATCAACAATCTCTTGCTTATGCAGCAGTATCAACTTAAAAAAACAAAAAAAAACTATACACATTGTGAAAGGAATCTAAACAATAACTTTCATATTAGGGGTGGCATAGCTCAGGATGTAGGGTGTTTGTCTAGTAATCAGAAGATTTATGGTTTGATTGCTGGTTCCTTCGGAAAGCATGAACCTAATTGCTTGGGACAACAGATAAAAATTAGCCTGGTTGCTATATCTGGATTATTTATATTCTAAATGTTAACTGATATGCACTGTCTGTATAAAGGGGATTATTATTTATTATTATTATTATTATTATTATATCAATTGTAATTCCATTATAACGCCGTTATCCTCTGAGGGTTATATGCTATAAATTGTGTATCCACCTTTGCTACTCTTCCTTAGGTTTATTCCTATTTTTTCTCCAGTTTAAGTTTTTTTTCCTTATCTGTTGTGAAGGTCCAAGAATAGGATGTTGTGTCAGTATAAACCCCACAGAGGCACACTTTTAATTTGTGACAATGGGCTACACAAATAAAATTGACTTTACTTGTCTTTGAAGACTCCCTTGAGGAGGGTACACTTTGGGAACGGACAAGGCAGATGCTGTGGGTTCAAACCCACCATGAGGCATCAGGAAGGGCATTTAGCCTTAATCCCCCAAGCTCCATCTAAGTCCAGGTCAACCCCCACAACATGAGGACAAAGCGTGACACATGAAGATGGACCTCTCATATTGATATCGTGATATGAGACTAGTTGTCATCTGGGATTTTGAATATCATAATATTATGATATTGCATACTAAATGCTGTCATTTCCTAGTTTGAAAGGCTGCATTACAGTAAAATGATCTAATTATCTGAACTTACCGGACTTTTCTACCTTTTCTATCATTTACCTTTACCAACTTAGTCATCACACATACATTACCGATTATTCTTTATAATTTTCTTTAATTTTGTAACAGTTTTGTGAATGCACCAATAATCATCCCCACGATATGGACCTCAATTATTTGGTCCAGAAGTCTCATGATATTTGATTTTATCCACATCTCTCAGCTCTACTTCAAAACACACAGGGCACATGCCAAATTATGTCACCAGAGTTTCCACTTGGGCTCTGCACCATGTCTGTAATACCTAGATCTGACATTCGTTCTGGTGATTCAAGCACAGCTTGATAAATACATCATCCAAATCCTTGCATAGTTTGTCAAGCCACATTTCTTCAGTCTATTAATGGGTAGTCATTGCCAAAACTCTAGGATTGCTACCACTGTAGTAATACTTGTCCTCATAATTTTCTTACATTCATCCCTTCATTGACTTAAAAAAAGAATCAAAAAAGCAACAAAAAAAAGTGTTGCTTTGCAGTACACCCCCAAATGTGCATTTAGCTTCACATTCCTCACAGCTTTAGTGTGTGGAGACATACAAGTGGCGGTATCATATCACAATTTCAGCAGCTGCTTTAGAAGTTGGTGCCAATGTTTTCGCCATTGGGGATTGACTGAGGCTCTGTAATGCTACAGGAGCCTTGCAGCAGATGGTGTGGAATATAGCGTCGGCCTGACTGACGGACCGACCAAAGCATCTGGCACACTTTGCAGGGGAGGGGGAAAAGAGTTGTCCTTATCAAAACAAAGTGTTCCTTGCTTATAAACACGTTCATAGATTTTATCCTTGGCATTCAAGACCGACATAATCACGGTTCGGATTAAATTATAAACACTCGGGCTTGCTTTCTAACCCAGTGGTCACCCACTCGACAAGTCCTCCTGAGTGGCTGGTCTTAGGAGAATATCAACTGGATGCATTGCTTTTTGACACAAAATAATGTGAGGAGGACACAATATCATGATGTGATATAAGCAACTAAGTTCCAATGGCATAAGCCCTATGCTTACTCCAAGGAGGGGGATGTGCAAAACAACAGTTGGGCCCTCTGGATTTAACTGCCACGAGTTATCTAGCTAAGCCAAACTGGATATACGGCATCATTTCCTGTATATGATAGTAGAACAGGAGACAGCAGACAAAATGAGCTTTCACTTTGGGCACAGCACTATCACTGTCTTTGCAACAGATGAGAAGTGCAAATTAGAAACGGAAATCTTCTCACCCTAAAGCCTCCTTAGGATTATCACCACTTCTTCATGCAGAAGCAATTGAACCGAGTGCAAAAGCATGAGAATTGTCGATACCACTAGAAGGTTATATGAATTTGGAAAATATATGAGCAACTGGGGCCAAAGAGAGCAGGAGAAAGCCATAAAGGGTAGGAAACGTGTAAAAGATAAATCACATGTCAATGAAATTGAGAGACGGGCATTTGCAAGCACGGGATGCAAGTAGCCAGTTCTGGTTATTGCATCTCAGTCTTGGTCTCAGTGCCCTGAAGTGACAGGCAACGACGCCACAACTATACCGTGAATTCTGGGTACTCTGCAGGGAGACATCACTCAGCCAACAAAGCTCTGTTTCACACAGACGCAGGAGATGAGGCAATGCTTCATGTTACCAGACGAATGCACAGACACACGCCTAGACAGAGGTGAAATCAGGTCTATTTGACAAGCGAAAGGAGAACTCTTCTTAAAGGTGCGTCAATAAACGATCCTGACTCAGTTTGAAGGTGGCAGTATCTCTGAAAGGGGGCAGGGGATTTTTTTTCCTGCATAAAAAACACCTGTCCACAGAATCAATCTATTCATCAGATTCCAACCTCTCTACAATGGGTATGACCAAACAATTGTCTAAGAACATTAGGGACAAAATGATAGCCCTGCACAAGACTGGAATGGGCTACAAGACCATTGGCATGCAGCTTGGAGAGAAGGAGTCAACTGTTGGTGCAATAATTAGAAAATGGAAGAAACACCAATTGACATTGAATTTCCCTCAGTCTGGGGGATGACACAAGACCTCACCTGGTGGAGTGAACCTGATCATGAGAAAGGTGAGGGAACAATCCAGAACTACACGGCACAAGCTTGTTGATGATCTCAATGCAGCTGGAACCACAGTCACCAAGATGACCATTGGTAACATACTACGCTGTAGTGGATTGAAAGACTGTACTGCCTACATGGTCCTCCTGCTCAAGAAGACACATGTACAGGCCTATCTGAAGTTTTCTGATGAGCACCTGGATGATTCAGAGGAGTCTTGGGAGAAAGAGCGGTGGTCAGATGAGACTAAAATCGAGCTCTTTGGCATTAACTTGACTTGCCGTGTTTGTAGGAAGTAAAGCTGACTTGGACCCCCAAGAACACCATCCTCACTGTCAAGCCTGGTGGTGGAAACATTATGCTTTGGGGCTGTTTCTCTGCTAAGGGGACAGGACGACTCCACCACATCAAGAGGAGGATGCATGGGGCCATGTACTGGGAAATATTGGGTGAGAACCTCTTTCCCTCAGCGAGGACACTGAAAATGGGCCGTGGATGGGTGTTCCAGTATGACAATGACCCGAAACATACGGCTAAGGCAACAATGAAGTGGCTCAAGAAGAAGCACATTAAGGTCATGGAGTGGCCTAGTCAGTCTCCAGACCTTAATCCTATAGAGAATCTGTGGAGGGAGCTGATGCGTTGAGTTGCCAAGCGACAACCTACAAACCTTAAGGATCTGGAGAGGATCTGCAAAGAGGAGTGGGCCAAAATCCCTCCTGGGATCTGTGCAAACTTAGTATCCAACTACAAAAAATGTTTACCACTGTGCTTGCCAACAAGGGTTTCTCCACCAAGTACTGAGTCATGGTTTGCTAAGGGGTGAAATACTTATTTTCCTCAATAAAATACAAATAAATGTTTAAAATTCATATACTGGGATTTAAAAAAATATTCTATCACTTATTCATCCACCAAAAACATTCCTTTCTGGCAGATTGAGAGCTAGACCCAA
>OMLC01056610.1:0-12255 GCA_900302585.1 Regalecus glesne
GGCTGTTACTGCTGCAAATGTAATTTAGAAAACTCCTTAAACGGAAAAATAAATTAAAGTGAAATTAAAGGAATATGGAGAGCAAGAGGAACATGAAGGGAGAGTGGGTATGGGAGGGACAGAGAGAGAGAGCAGTCTCAGCAGCATATTGGTCCTTCTTTAATGGGGAGCTCTGTATCTGTTCACACGGTGCTGCTGTCTTTTCATTAAATAGCAATATAAAAACGGCTCGGGTCAGCCCTTCTCTACCACTGAAGCAGCTTTCAGCAGCATCATAAGTGTACAATGGACTGTGCCTCAAATCAATGCCCAGATGAAGGCCTGAAGGCCAACCACCTACATGCTTTTCCATATATATGTATATTTTGGTCTTGACCCCACTCCATGTGCCTTTTTTTCTCCTTTCTAAAGAAGACACCCCCACACACACACACACACACACCATGCTATGCCTTAGGTCAGACAAGTTTTTGCCAGGGGGTAGAGAGGAAGTGCTTACACAACGTTTTCACATGAAAAGAGAGAATCTAAAGTCTTTCTTTCATAACTCTTTCCTTTTTATCCCTGTGGGCCTGCCTCTATCTCCTCATTCCCATTCTTCACTGTCTCATTCTTTATTTCTCTCCTCCTGTCTTCTCTCTCCCATTCTGGCCCTCTGTCATTTTCTTTTCTGCCATGTCCCTCACTTTGTTCCAGTCATCTATATTTAATTTGCCAGTTTCTCCTTTCATCACCCTCCTGTCCTCCACCTCCACAGCCTCTCTTTTTTCATAATAGCTCTCTCTCTCTCTCCCTCTTAAACCATCATCCCTCTCTGTGACCCCTGAGATTTGAAATTCACATGACTTTTTCCAGCCACAAGGCATTATAGGAGGTACAGTGGGGAAAATAAGTATTTCACCCCCTGCTGACTTTGTGACTTTGCCCTCTTACAAAGAAATGAAGAGTCTATACTTGTCATGGTAGGTTAACAGTGAGAGACAGAATATTAAAAAACTCCCAGAAAATCAGGCACACAGATTAGTCCTCTTACTTAATTAGTTCTCCTAATTAAGTACTCGTTACCTGTATAAAGGACAAATCAGCAGGGGTGAAATACTTATTTTCCCCACTGTAGCTAGGTGGGCACCAGATGAAAACTTCTGAAATGTTACTGGGTCAAGCATACGTCCTCATGCTCTTCTCTCTCTGTCTCTGTCTTTTTTCTCTCTGTCGGTCTCTCTCTGTCTCTTGCTTTCTCTGACACGCGTGAGGGCACACTCAGGAGAACACACGTACACTGCACCCCTCTCCTCTCCCCTCATACAGAGACATGGTGTCCCTATGTAATAGGTCAGAGCTGTTTGATATCATTTGGAGCTCTGGACTAATTGTATAAGATGCTGTCTCACGTGCTGATTTCCGCTGTCTCTCAGCAGCCCCTCTGGCCATAGACCACACGGCAAATGGCTCTTTGCTTAGCAGAGAACTTGCAGCTGCATCTACATTGTGTTATATTCTGTCATATTCCAAGTCTATACTGGCACATGAACAGGCCCGAGAACATGGTTAACTTTATTCTCTTGTCTTTTTCTGTGTCTACTGGACATACTCAATTACAGTCAGGGGGAGATCTAAGCTGTTCTGTCACAGTCTGTGTTCAGCTTAGCAAACTTCTATTTGAAATTCAGAAATATAAGTACAAAGTGTTTTTCATTGTGTTATGTATGCTCATTTTTTCTTTTTGTTTGTTCAGATTCAACAGTTCATTGCATTATCCATGTGTCAAGCCCTTCCTGATTCTGAAGTGGATATTTCACAACTACAAATAACAATAAAAAGAGAAGAAAGTGTTTTATTGACACAGGACCAGGGCTGGTGGAATTTGTTCTCTACATTTAACCCCATCCTGTTATATAGGAGCAGTGAGGGCAACCACAGTGCAGCACCCGGGGAGTATTTAGAGGTTCAGCATCTTGCTAAAGGACAACTCGATACACTTTCTGCAGGGGTCAGGGATCGAACCACCGATCTCTGATTACTGGATGACAGCCCTACGTCCTAAGCTATGCCACCTCAATAAATGTAAATACCAAAGAGTGAACCCACGGAATGTAACTTCCTTTTTATCTATATCACTCTGTAGTTGGTGTTGGAGGCCCACAATGTTCCAGAACTTTCTGCAGGTGTCAACTGTACCTTTGAGGATCTGGCTGAGATGGATGGCCTGGTGGAGGGAAACCGTATCAAGTGCTCCTCCCCTGCTGAGAAGGAAGTGCCACGTATCATCGTTGACCGAGGTAGGGATGGGACCCAGCCCAGTTTGGGAAACCTGTTTATCCTATCCACCTGCATAGCCTGATCATCAGGAGCTATCAGTTAATTCCAATATTCAATAATCGCAACCACATGGATATTTGAAATGTGATTTCTTTAATATCTGCACCTTCATGATTTGCATAAGCACTGTATGCTCCCCAGCTGGGGAGTAACAGGAAGGGTAAATTAATAAATACATAGACTACAATAAATACTTTCTATTTCACGACATTGATTTTCATGATATTGATAACGATTTGAATATACGCATCAGATATTTCTCTAAATCCATGCACTACCAGAGTCAGAGGGAAATACCTGTTGGAAGTCATCAGAGATATAGCGTTACTGGGAGAAAACACACAAGCTGGCTTTGTGCTATTTACTGGCCTGAGGTTATGAATGATTTTTTTTGTTTCCCTGTTGCTATCATTAGCTCAGTAGGACTTGGAGTGTTGCCTTAGGACATGCTTAGTAATTGAATGAACATTTGTCATTAGGCTGGTGTGGGAATTATTTACCCTACTCACTCAAAGTAGATGCACACCTAAAGGGGTTTATGGAGCCTTAGTTAACCCAGTGAATTGGGGGTGTATCAGTCTACTCACCCGGGACCTCTTTCGAAAGCCTTGAAGTTAATTTGGGACTAGGAGACGATGCGGGTAGGGAGGAAGTTCTTACACAACGTTTTCACCTGAAAAGAGAGAATCTAAAGTCTTTCTTTCACCCCTCAGACTATGTCATGACTTTCAGCGTTGTCATGAGACAAAAAGACAAATCATTTCTGACAATGTTCATCACTGTTAAAATAAGGAAAACACTTTTTTTCTGTCTAACCATTTTATTATTCTTTTCTTCTTCCCTCCTCTGTTCTTCATGGTTGGTTAAGCCCAGTCTAATGGAACAGTGCGCCCATCTGGGTGGCCTGTCTCTTAAACAATCCTTCATTGGCTGGTCCCTTTGCATGCTCAAATTGAGATATTAAAGACACTTACCTTTCATTCAGCCACAGAAAAAGAAAGCCGTGAGAAATGAAACAATAAAAATAGATATGATGAAAAACCAAGAGAGCTGTTAGTTCATTCAATGGTGTGCATGTTCACTGATGTTAATAAGCCTGGGTCTTATTCCCCATACTATCCATGACCCCATTCTACTAAAACTCTGTTGTACTTTTGTGTTTTGTATTTTTCCTTTTCACTAACCTGATACAAACCACTGCCACCACCAAAAAAGAAGTTTAATAGTCACAATGAAAATTCCATGGAGAAACTAGGCTTTTGATTGTGATGCCAGAAACCATGCATGAGATGAATTAGTGGATGACTGGCATTGTGGTAGGCTTGGACCAATAGCTAGCAGTGATTGTGTATGGAGCACTGCATGAATAATGGCAGCTGTAAAGACTGGAGTGGAGAGAGGCTGTGCAGACCACCATGAAATTACAGTGCCAGAGAGGCCTACTGGGCCACATTTATATACACGTACACACTTACTTGTGTGCACACATACATGCACACACACTTAAGTGCTCATTCAAATTGTACAGCAAAAAAACAATCATATGTTTATGAGTACATGTGCACTCGCACACAAATCCTCAGGCAGTACTCATTCATACACACATACACATTGTCTTGTCATACACACCAGTGCAGGCGTGTGCAAACAGTATAAACACTACTATTCACACACACACACACACACACACATGGCCAACTAGATAATCACTACAAAACTGTTTATAAAGCCGTCTGCAGACAGGCCAGGCTAAAAGAAAGCCTGAGCAGGTTTGGGGAAATTATAAACATTTGTTGAGTGTTTGTTATCTAAGCCACATGTAAAGCCAAAGATGTAGTAATGCATACTTACATGTATGCAACACGTAACTTAAAATCAACATGAGTAAAATAGAAAATAAACATAAGGCTTTCTACTTCTGCCTTGACTTCCATCTTTCCATATGTCTGGTTGTCCGTTTACACACACCTCTCTCTGGCTCTCACAGGGTGAATTACCCCCTCTCCTTATTGACTTATCCTATATTTTCCTAGGGAAAGCAATACATTCATATTCAGTTTCATATGGCCGAGGCTTTTACCCAAAGCAACTTACATGTTGGGAGCTTTAGATGCACTGTGGATTGGCCAGGAATTGAGCCCAGGTGCCCCACATGGCAGGCGAGTGTTCTACCACTGGACCACTGATGCACATGGTATTTTCATTCCTGAAGTCTTCGTCCACACCTGTTAGCAGCATTCATTGTTTAACCATGTTCAAAAGGAAGCACTGAAGGGAGATAAGAGTCTGTGAGGGAGGAAGGGATGGTGCTAGCAAGCTTCAAGGTAACATTTAGGTGGCCTAATTAGGACAGATCCATTGTCAGTGACCCTTCACAGTGATTGATGAATGATTCCTTTCCTTGTTAGGAAGACCGGGGAGAACTGGGGAAAGCAGCATAGAAAAAAACAACAAGATAAAAGAGCTATCTGTTGAGAGAGAGATAGAGCTGGAGAGAAAGAAAGAAGGGAGAAAGAGAGCAGGAAGATGTATGGATGTGCTGTTGAATTAAACATGAACTCCTTCATTAGGGCCAGACAAAGAACACACTAAATAGAAACGAGGCTTACAAACACCGACTCTTGTGCACTACCACACATTCAGACTCTTTTTCATCTCTTTCCTCCTTTACCTTGTCAAAGACGCTCTCAAAGACTTTGCTGGGGAACACTTTGGTACCCATGGGGAATGCGTGCACACCAACTGTCATTGTCTGGTGTAGCACAGCAGGAAGAGGGAGACTTAACCCAACAAACACCCCAGCTCTCCCTCTTTCTTTACTTACTGCCTTTGCTCTGCCACAGGCGGAACACCTGTGGCTCATGCCAGTTGAGTGTCCATGGAACCAGTCAATGAGATTAGGCCCAGAAAGATACGCAACTGAGGGAGTTCTTAAAATCAGAGCTCTTAAACTGTCTCTTCCCTCAGCTCGCAGTGGACACGCGGCTCTGACGTACTGCTAATTGTGTTGTCCATCCAATATTTTTACAGAACAGTGCCACCACTCTAATTCACTCTCATTGCTATTTGATTCTCCTGTCAAAAGCATAAAATCCTGTAACTTAGCTGCACTTTTCTCCCTTTTTCTTCAGATAGTGCTGTCAAATCTTGTGTGTAGAACATTGTGTATTTATAATGGTTATCTTCACTGTTTCAGGGGGGCGTGGTAGCTTAGTGGTAGAGCATGTGTCTCAGGAACTGACGAGCCAGAGGCAGCGGGTCTGAGTCCGCAACAGGGCATCAGGAAGTGCATCTGGCCTTGGGACTAATTGTGCAATATAAAACAGGTCGCTAGACTAGAAAAGCGTTATATGAGAACAAATCCATTTACCATTTATCCATATATCTTAACCGTTTCCTCCAGGTGACCACCAAATCGTGCAGCTCTACCTCAAATCCAAGGAGACGGGCCTGGCGTTTGCCAATACCAGCTTTGTTTTTTACAACTGCAGTGTGCACAAGTCGTAAGTGACCCAATCCTCTCTAAGCATTTTATAGAATCTTGAAAGAAATTATTTTGTATATCACTGTATGAATATATTTTGCAGGGTAATCGGAGCACACAACATGTAACTGGGCAATTATTCCAAATGGCTGCACATTGCTAATTCAACTTGTGATTCAGTTCAAGCTGGTTGCAATGATACCTGTATTTTAACTCGGATGGAAAATGGAAAACAAAAAGAAAACACTTGAGGAGAGATGCATTTTTCTCCATGTGTGTTGTGACTGCAGCACAGTTCTCAATAATAACCTTTCATCCTTCCATGACTCCCCTACTTTTCTCTGCACCCTGCAGCTGTCTTTCATGTGTCAGCAGTCCCTACCAGTGTCATTGGTGCAAGTACAGACATGACTGCACCCATGACCCTCGCACCTGCTCCTTCCAGGAGGGACGGGTCAAAAAGCCTGAGGTGAGTCCTCACCCACCACCAGGACTAAAGCCATAATATGTCATGATTTCTATTTGGGTGAATGTGTTTAATTGTGACTGTGAAATGCTTTGGGGACTCTAACAGGTAAATCAACATGATGTGTTAGATTTTGTGTCACAACCAAAACTAGCGCATTTGAAATTCTCATTCATTTGGATCCAAAGTTGTCCAAATTAAACTAAATTACCTCAGGTTTTACTGCAACACTGACATATCCCTCTTGATCATTATAATCAAGTTCTATAGATTTTAAGTAAGTGTTATTCATGAGTGTTTAGCAGAATCATAGATTATAGGTCTCCAGTTGGATCAACGCTTGATGAAACTCATACTCGTATATTTGTTCCTAGCCTGGAACATTCATTTTCCTCTTCCTCTTAACTGGAAAAGCAGTTAAACACTAACCAGCAAACGTAAATCCCCTTTTTTCTTGCAAACGGGCTTCAGTCAAACCTTTTTCCATGCTGGCACAGAGCTAAAAAGAAAACAAATTGAGGAGAAATGTTTGGCTTCATGAGAGCAGTAGCTACCTTTCTAAGTTTCACCTACTATAGGCGTTGCATTAAAAGGATTTGGAGGCAACTTGCAGCCGCAGTGCCTCCATCTGGCATGCGTCTCTTGGCATCTCCCGCTCTTGACTGCTCATCAAACAGCCATGGCAGCTAATAAAACGAAGCCATTTCCTCTCACCCATCCCTATTCCCAGCAACAGCTTAGTCGGTGTGAATTATCAATAGTATTGGCAGCCAGCACTATTCCCGTCGAAGCAGAGCCCACTGTAATTAGGCTGCTCTGCTGCAAAGGACAAGCATTTCTCTGGATGGGGTGTTGCCCTCCTCCTTCCTTTTCTCCCTCTCTATCTTTTGCTTCTGTGGGAGATGGATCGTTCCTCTCGGTGTCTCTGGCAGAGCAGTGGCCCTCAAGGTGGTTTGAGGTGGAGACTTGAATGGGATTCGGCATGTGGGTGTGTGTGCTCGTACTAGCCATAAGACGAAGCGTCACTGGGTTTAGTGTGTCTGTGCTTTTGTGTCTCTTTGCATTATCCTTGTATCTACACTTTTGTGGGTGTGTGTCTTTGTCATTGTGTGTGTGAGCACATGATCATGTGTCTGAGTGAGTTCCCTCCCATACCCCGCTGACTGAAGGTAGTTTTCGAGGAGGGAAGGGGAGGGTTACAGGGACTTAGAATCCTGTTAATCTTGGCCTGAGGTGAGCCGTGATGAAGATCACTAGTGGTCATGTCTAGCTTGGCAGACACTGCATAACGGGCAGGGACAAGCTTAGCCAGATTGCCTCGTTTGATGAGCAGTCTGCTCTCAATTGTGTTATTCCGCCCATGTTTCCCCCGAGCCATTCAACCTGTGCAGACTATATTATTTTCCCTTTCCTCCATCTTCATTATACTTTTGAACCTCCTGCTTAGCCAAGCTTGGGCTGAGTCTTTGGTGGTTTACTTTTCCAATTAACTGAGGCACTGGTGGTCAATATTGACTGATGATAATAATGTTCAAATTCCCTCATATTGTGTGGCTGACAAAAAGAACAATGAATGAAGTCAAGGGGATTTAGTATATGGGCATTAGCACATTAATGACATCCTTTCTTGGTTGGTGTTTAGTGTTTGACGTATGTAGTTTTTCTGAAAAAAGCAGGTGTTTTGCAAGCTTATTGGCTTTTGATTTGCTTTTAATTAACCCCTTGTATTCAAGGTTGAGAATTGGCTGCCAAATTTGGCCAGCTGCTGGGAATTAGAAGCTTTATTTATTCGTCATTTTACATACACACGGCATTTGTTCTCTGCATTTGACCCATCCTGTTGTATAGGAGCAGTGAGTTGCCACTGCATCTGGGGAACAGTGTCTTAATTAATAATTGAAGGACATCCCCGTGCAAACACACACACGAACAACACATGTAAGAGCATGCTTATGCATACACATAGGCATACAGACTGTCTCCCATTTCAGAATGGTATGCCAGACGGCAGCCAGTAGGCTCTACTGGTTGAAAGATGACGGTCTTACACTCCTACCCCTGGCTGATGAGATTTTGTGTACTATTACAATCAAGGGATTTCAGGAAGTCATCTAAATAATCCCTTAGCTCAATGTTAATGACCGATACCATGCAAAGCTTCCTACGGGTTGAGCCTGTTGTTAGTATGCACAGGGGGATGGAGCTAACATCAGGGACGGAGGCATGGCAAGTGCCATTGTACTTACACAAACATGGGACGGACACACAGATCAGACAGTAGCATGTTGGCAGCTTTATCAAGGCCACATCTCTGCCTGCCTGCCAAATAGCTCAAGGATTTAGCATTGAGATTAGCTTCATCAGTGATGGATGCTCATGTTTATGTGATTACAGACCTCAGGCAGTTATACTGAATAAATAGAGTAAATTATTCCTGGCCACTACTACTGCAGTTTAAATTATTATAATTATTATGAACTATAATGTGAATAATCCATCATCTGTTATTTAATGGACAGGCAGTATTTGTTTCTGGCTGGATCTGTCACTGAATCCAAGTCATCTCCTTCCCATTTACAAATGTGCTGTAGACCAGGACAAGGCCTTGACACACCAAGGTATTTGATGAAGAAAATTCTCAATTCTCTTTGTGTGATTTTTTTTTTAAAACATGGGAGAATCCTTCTCTCCCTCTCTTCTTCACCAGCTACCCTGCTCCCAGGGGACTTATAAGGTATGGAACACCTAAAATATAGATCAATAATGTCGCATATATAACAGTGCCTCTTGGCATATATAATATTGGCTCCAGGCTCACAGCCGGAGTTTGTTAGCCAGAGGAGTACTAGTTAAATGAAGGTGCTGGCTGCTGGGGAGAGGACAAAAGATTGCCAGAGCATGATGAAGGTGTGTGAATTGAGAATGAAAGCAAATGGCAGATAGTATGGAGGAGAGTAGGGGGGGCTTATACAGGTTATAATACTAACGATGGTTTATTTGTTTTGTTTCTTACTTTGTTCTTTACTATAGTGTTTATTTTCTGTAATGTGTTTGTTGGTATGTTTTCTAGTCTTAGATCAATGTTTAAATGCTTGCTTTGGCGATATGTACAACTGTTACATCATGCCAATAAAGTCCGTTTTGAATTGGAGAGAGAGTGAGAGTGCCTGCTGGTCAGCTTCCTAGTAGTCAACCACAAGGTGGGTCCGTGTGAACACTTTTCATCTTCACACCTTACACTCTGTTCTAATTATGGTCGTCTCTCTCCCTTTCGGTCTGTCTTCTTTTGCTTCTTTCCCTCAAACTATGCCAAGGGCTTTTACATCATAGCTCCCCTCTCTACTTCCTCCTCTGCTTCACCACACCCTTCACACCTCCTGATGCCCCCCAATTATCAGATCTAAACTAGGTCCCTGTGAAGACAAGGAGAAATTAAAGAGGGACACAGAGAGGGGGGCTGTGCAAAAAGCAGATGAAAAGTTCTCTTTAGAGAATTAAGAAGAGGGATTTGGTTGAAGCGAGACAAAGAACGAGATAAAGAGTCAGAAGGTCTTAGAGAGAAGAAAGAGTCACAGATGGAGAGAAAAAAATTATTAAATGTAATTATATAGAGGAGAGATGGCAACTTGGTTTTCAGTTTATGTGGTTATAGTGGCTTATGGTATTGACGGGTACTTTTCTTTTCCATTGCGCTCCTTTATTATTTGAACATAGGGTTCTCACCGAGATGCAGTTTCACCTGTGTGAACACACACACACACACACACACACACGCACACACACACACACACAGGCCCCTCTCCCATCCACATATTGTGTGGTCTCTTTCTTCATGTTCTCTCACCCCCCATCTCTCTACCTCTCATTTATATTCTCTTATTTCCACACAATAAATGTATTTACCTCAAGCTATCGGTTACTTTCAGAAGATGAGCACACTTTGGTAGTCCTGTTGGTCAGCCTGCCTCCTCTACGCCTACAGTCACTGCTAAGCCATGCACACTAGTATTAGGGGAGTCCATTACCAGCTGCATAAGGAGGCCAGGGTAGCTCAGTGGTAGAGAACATATTTTGAGAACTGATGAGCAAAGAGCAGAGTTTTGTATCTTTAGATAACTGGTACTCCTCCAGGGGCAAAGCCAACCTGCTGAAAGCCGACAGTATCCACCCTACTGGGGGAAATTGCCCCTATTCTATCCAGGAGTATATATGGTTGCTTACAGTATGTTTAACATGAGGGACTTAAGGCATGGCAGCCTGCAGCCAATTAGAAAACCTGCTGGGCACCATTTGGATGCTGGTTTAGAGTTTACTGAATCAGTCAGTGTGATTAATAGTGTAGTTTATCAGATTAAGACTCCCTCCTTTCCCTACCGTGCCTCACTCAAGTTTTCTTGTATCCTAAAAGCTAACTATGTAATCTCATTATTATATCTACTTCTGGCAGTGACAATTTATATCACAAATCATCTCACCAAATCCCAATACCACATAAACTTCCCATTTTTAGTTCATTTCACAGAAGTTTTTGATGGACCTTTGCTACTCATGCTGATCATATCTTACTCCTTGTTGATTTCAATATCCATCTAAATAAAGCATCCTTTCCTCTAGGTAAGGCTTTTTCCATAGATCTTGATACCTTGGGATTTGCTCAGTATGAGCACAATGCCACTGATCACACTCTTGATCAGATTGCTAGCATGTGTTGTGGTGGTTTCTGATCTAGCCGTCTCTCCTCTCACATCTACTGTCAGTCCACATTCTCATCCAATTCCAGGTGGCACCTTCTTGTCATCACAGCTGTGGCACCAACGTGTTCAGCATGTGTCACATCAGCCTATCAAACCTGATACCACTTGGTGATAGAATGCTAGAGACCCTCACTCCTTTCACTGTATTCACTGGCTCTGTCGACATCTTTGCTAGTGACCTAAATGCAACTCTCCATAATCTTCTCCAGTCTGTGGCACCTCTAACTACCAAACCAAATAAAATCAACAGCCTGGCTCACTGATGAGACACATGCTCCCAAATTGGCTTGTAGGAAACTTGGGTGGAAATGGCGTGAATCCAATCTTGAAGCCTTTGGTCTTGGATCACACGATTGTCTGTTAAGTTTTAAGTAAGCACTGTCGGCAGGTAACGCACCACTTTTTTGTCATCCAATTAATATCAATAAACATGAGCCCAAATTTCACTTTGACACTGGAGCTGAAACTACTCAAAAGCAGCCTTCTGCTAACCGCTCTCCTTTTATTGCCAATTATTTATTTATTTATAGAGGGCTTTTTTGCAGTAAAATTGATAGAATTGGAAAAAAAGAGTAATATGCCCACAGACCCTTTGATTCCAATTTCTTATAAGAACTCCCAACCTGTCCTTGTCAAGGCCGTGCAAGGGAGTGGAGTGTGAGCCCCTAGGTGAACTTGATGGACCTGCAAAGCCCTGCTCGTTGACATGCATGCACATGAATCAGTCCCACACACACGTAATATATATTCTGGTTTATATATATACACACACACACATGTATACACATATAAACATATTCCTCTAAAAAAAATTTTAGTTTTTTCCTCACCTGAGTGTCCTACTGCTGGGTCAGTCTCTCTGATCCCCTCTAGAACATCAACAGGAAGGAGGAAGTGGTAGCATGTGTCTCCTCCAAGTCACATGACCACTAGCCCTCACTAGTCCACACATCATGGTCTGGTGGGGAAAGCACAGTGCTTGGCCGTCAGAGGAGAATGAAGCAGAGTACTTTCCCTTCACTTAACCAAGAGGCCTGGACGACCCAGAGGGGGACACTAGTGAACCCAGAATACTTTATCCAACCTAACCCTTATACCCATGTGAGGCTTAGCCAATTATGACCCACTAACTATGGACCTCTGGCTGTGGTTGGAAACGGTGCAGCTGGGATTCAAACCCCCGACTGCATGACACAGAGATGTACTGAACATAGGTGTCATACCCCCCTACG
>OMLC01056615.1:0-15958 GCA_900302585.1 Regalecus glesne
AAGGGGCAAACTGGATTGATAAACCATATAAACCAGTGCCACTTTACCTTCCCATTGAGATCTTGCAGCACTATGTTTTCTGGTTTAAGGTCTCTGTGTATGATTTTGTTTTCATGTAAATACTGGATGCCAGATCCTAGAACACAAACCCACAATGCACAAGATGTTACTGAAAAAATAAAATAAATCAGTGAACAATATATTTTTGTGAAGTAAAAATACTGCACGTACCGACATCGTTGAGTAGTGACAGAACTTCACTTTCTTTTAAACCACAGCAGTTTTCAGGTTTACTCAGCATCTACAAACCAAGCACACCATGATATTCTCAGTACACGGTTTAATCTAGTTTAATTAACTTTTCTAGGTTCCATTTTCAAACTCTGGTTGGGGTGCAGAGGCAGTCAAAGCCTTGCACCCCTAGAGAAGGTAGGGGGCTCACTGTCTAGGTTAAGGATCTGATGACCCAGATGTTGTGGGTTCAATCCCACCACAGGGAATCAGGAAGGGCATCCGGCCGTAATTTGTATCATGTGTGTAAAGGCCTTAAGACTGCAACTTGGATTGGAACCCAAACCTTCTGGTTGAGGGATAGTCTCAGCAGGGATCAGATCTCACTACCCCTCAGAGATTTTAATTTCAAATGCTTTTTCTTGTCTAGGTCGCAACTTTTTCTTGACCCAAGATAGGGTTAGGGTTATTTGAAGTCTAACTGTTTGAATGAGAAATCACTTTTATTGTTTATTTGTAATTTATCATTTTCAATGTTATAACAATATATTATATAATATCCACCCTAAGCTTAGCTGATAATGTTTGATAATGATAAAGAGTGTTGCTGAGTGTAGAATCGCGTGATTATGTCTCCTTTCCATGAGTGCCTTACCTTTCTTAGGTCTCCCCTGGAGCAGTACTCCATGGCCAGCAGTGGAAGATCATTCAAGGCTATGTGCTTCATCTCCTCGGGCACATCTCTAGCTGTCACAACATTGATGTGATTTAACCTGAGAGAGAGAGATGAGAGAGCAGGATAAAAACACTTGTTACAATCACATTGATATAAAAATGTCAGCACAATCTTGCATACTAAAAATCTAATATATTTTTTTCATTCGCATGAATGTAGACTCGTCAAAACACAACACCCTTGTAGTGTTGAATGCAACACTGTAGTGTAAACATGATAAATGTTGGTTTCACTTATATGAGGTCCATTCCTGGTTCAGTATTTTTCCTTCCAAGAGCCACTAGCCATCTCATTCTAGCCATAATCCTATCATGTTCTCACTGTAGCCTAACCAAGACCCAAGTCCTGGAAAGAGATGGTCTGCCTTTTCTGCTTAGAAAGAATTTGATAGGAGAAAATCCCGAATCTCATTATACTACTTCATAAAATCCTTATATTAGGTTGGTTTAGTGTCATATCGTGATATATCAAGCACACCTTTTGGTTGAATCCAGCCAAAGATAAGGAAATTACAAAAACTGCAGGTTGACATGATTTAAAAAAAAATCTCTTCTGCTTGAATACCAGCAACAGAGGATTATTCTAACAGAGAAGTAAGTGTATAGGATTCTTTACCATGATTCAAAAGCCAAAATGAACAACCTGTCTATTGTATTCCATTTTGCCTTGTCTTCTTGATGTTTAGTCTTTTGAATCTTTAAAGCAGAGCAATCAAAGACAATTTAAGAATACATTTTACTTATTTTTTCATTATACATATGACACAATTTGTTCTCTGCATTTAACCCATCCTATTGCATAGGAGCAGTGAACAGCAGCAATGCCTCAGAACCAACTACAGTTATTTTTCCTACTGCCTTGTCAAGCTGCAAAGGCAGGAGTATTGACTATAACATGCATGTCTTTTTGATGGTGGTTGGGAACCAGAGCACTCAGAGAAAACCCATGCAGACATGGTGGAAGAAAGTGCAAACTCCCCACAGAAAGGGCTTAGGACACAAATTGAACAGAGGACCTTCTTGTTGTGCCAACTGCTGCGGCACTGTGGTGCATATTTTTATTGCAAAGCCATAGGATATCATGCCATTTTCTTTTTATAAAATCTCCCATTCATTGAAATTGCATTCATACTAGTAAACAGTCAAAAAAGAAAAGTGAGCAAAGGTCCCCGAATTTTCAGAAAAAAATGTGATTCCCTTACCTGGATTATTGAGTATGCATCAAGACATTTTGTGCCGGAATTTTGACAAACATTTGGACAAGTGTGGTTTTAAAGCAGTCATGGAAGTTCCATGTATTTTTTAAATGCTGTAGATGTGAAAGTAACCTGAAAGTTGTTGTACCCAAAGCCCTCTTTCCCCTTAGCAAAGTTATTGATATTCATACTTGGGTTCTATCCAGTGTAACCACAGGTGTGCTCCCAGACACATAACCTTCCACTGAAACAGTTGGGGCATAAGGTACCTTTCTCCAGGCCACTCAAATAGTAATTATGGGGAGGGGAGACTGTTTTCATACCAGTATGGAGTTATGAATCAATAATAATTTCATAAAAGATTGCTTCTCTGACCTCTTGGCTAATATTCTCTAAATAAGTGCTTTACATTGGAGACCTTGTGACAACTTTAAATGACACAATTCAAGAATCAATTTGAAATATAGAAAGGTAACTGTTCCACTATGTTGAACAATATCCGTGTAGAAACGCAAGTCTCAATATATAAAAATATTATTATATAAATAGATCCTACTGGGTTTTGTAGAACAACAGCCGGCTCTTGCAAAAAACAAGGACATTGAGCTGAGGAAAAGAGATGAGTACAAACTTTTTCATGATCTGGATTTCTCGACTCCATCTGTCCTTATTTCTCGCCGTCAACTCCAGACGGCACATTTTCACAGCAAGGTTTTCATTCGTTTGCTGAAAATGACAAGAAAATATTCCCTTTAAGTAACAAAACAAATAGCAGAGTTGACAGTTACATGCTGGTGCTATTTCCACAACGATCAATCTCTGACAGGAAGTTTATTTTATATATGTTTATTCACCTGGCCCAATGTAGGGATGCCGTTATAATGTACACATAATGGCCACTGCATTAAGTACATCTCAATACCTGGTATCAACATAATCTTTGATAGTGACAAGATGTCGTAGGAATGGAAAAGTATACTGGTATTGATTTTCAAGAATAAGGTGATCTGCAGAGATGTAATAACGACAGTTATAAAGTTGATCAGCCACAGTATGAAGTTAAGGGAAAGAATAATGGAAGCTCAGTTAAAAGGAGAGGTGATTATTGAGCACCAGTATGGTTTTATGTCAGGAAAGAACATTACAGATACGATGTTTGCTGATGGCAAAGTATAGAGAAGCTCATAAGGAGTTACATTGTGTCTTTAGAGAAAGCATATGACAGTGTGCTTAAGAGAGGAGAAGTGGTATTGTATGAGGAAGTTGGGAGGAGCAGAGAAGTATGTAAGAGTGGTACAGGATATGCATGAGGGCAGTGTGACAATGATGAGCTGTATGGTAGGAGTGGCAAATAGGTTTAAAGTGGAGGTCAGATTACATCAAAAATGGCTCTGACTGAGCCTCTTTTTGTTTGCAGTGGTGATGGACAGGCTGACTGACAAGATCAGACAGAAGTCTACGTGGACTATGATGTTCACGGATAACTGTGATCTGTAGGGAGCAGGTTGAGGAGAGAAAGGTAGAGGTATCCATTAGAGAGAAAAGGAATGAAAATTAAAAGTAGCAAGGCAGAATACATATATATGCATGAACAAGAGGGAGGCAAGTGTAATGGTGAGGATGCAAGGAATAGAGGTGAAGAAGGTAGATGAGTTTAAATACTTGAGGTCATCTGTACAAAGTAATTTGGAAGTGCAAAGGAGCGGTGAAGAACAGAGTGCAAATAAGGTACTGTAGGTGGAGAAGAGTTTCAAGAGTTATTAGTGACAGTAGGGTACTAGCATGAATGAGAGAGAAGGTTTACAAGATGGTAGTGAAACCAGTTATGTTGCATGGTTTAGAGACAGAAAGACTGATAAAGAGACAGGAGGCAGAGCTGGAGGTGGCAGTGTTGAAAGTGCTAAGATTTGCATTGGGAGTGATGAAGAAGAACAGGATTAGGAACAAGTAATGTGATGCAAGTACATTAGAAGGACAACTCAGGTTGGAAGGTTTAGAGACAAAGGAAGAGAGGCAACACTGAGATGGTTTGGGCATGTGGGGAGAGGATGCTGAATATGGAGCTGCTAGGCAAAAGGAAAAGAGGAAGATCAAAGTAGAGGTTAATGGATGTGGTGAGAGAGGATATGCAATTGGCTAGTGTGATATAGAGATGCAAAGGACAGGAATAGATGGAGATCGGTGATCTGCTGTGGTGACCCCTAATGTGAGCTGCCAAAAGTAGTAGTATTAGTAGTCATAGTAGTAGTAATAAGTTTTACCCAAGACAAAAATCTGACACCAAAAACAATTAGTAAGGTTGCAACATAAAAAAATAAAGTGTCTTAATTTAAAGCATTTTTGGCACATGAGTACCTTTATTCCTTGAATGGCAGAAAAAAGAAAAAAATCTCAATTATTTTGGCCAAAGACCTCAGACAAATGGCCCAAGTCTGCACTGTTCAGCAAGTGTTAGACAAGATCGGTACTCAATATCGACTGATAATGACAGCTTGGTACTCGGGATCGGTACTCTGTATGAGCCGACATTTAAATCTTTGAACTCAAAATGAGTATCAGCATTGAAAATGCAATATTGGTGGATTCCTAGTGCCTAAAATACAACACATTGCTCTTAAGAGAGACTGATGCTATCTGCAGGGACAGATATTGTTTAATTCACTGCACCATTTTCAGCATACTAGACACTGTATGGCCTGAAAATCCCAAGAGGAAGGTTGTTTCCGAGATGCTAAAACCAATGTCTGGCACAAAGAATTATACCATACTCAGTTGGCCACACATACTGTGTGCATACTTTGAATATCCAAGTCACTGTTTTTTAACTCATTGGTTACCACATAAAGTGGCCACTGAGTATGCATGGATATGGATGATACCCCATCATGAACAAATAGTAAATGTTGATGTATTCTTGGAGAAAATTCTTTATTTGTGGTAGAAATGCATACATTTATAGTTAGTTCAGAGTATCTAACGATGGAGTCAAAAACATTCGTTTCAAGCTTCCATTTTAAGTAAGATATTCATTTGTGGATAGTGGAATATTTCTGGTCTTAATGCATTTCTGTGCAACATCTTAACAGGTTACGTTTGGGCCTATTGAAGTCCATTGCTCTGTTGAGTCTACTCCCAATGAAATATTGCAATGACATCTGATTGATGAAACTTACATGATGTTGGTAGAGGTAAACATGGGCAAAGCCACCCATGCCCAACCTTTCTTTCAACTCCCAGTCTCCGCAGTTTTTGTTTTGTCTGAAAGGAGGCGTCTCCATTGCAACGCAAACTGTAACAGAATTCCAATGTCATGTCAAGAGAAATAACATTGACATTTAATTTAGTCTGGGGAAAGAAAGGAGCAAAGACAACATCCAACGGTACATGAGACCGACCATTTCAACTTGATAATCTTTCTAATGTCATGTATAGTACTAGTAAATAAAGCAATAGGCGTCGGACTATAGCCTGGATTATATCCTGGATCGGTTAGCCACTGAATAGCATTAGACGTTTTCACGTTGACGCTGATAGTTTGACTCAAGGGAAGTATACTAACGTTAATGCGCTAGTTCTTTGAGTTATTTTCACAAGTAAACGTATTCATTTCAAAGGGCTTAGGTGGGTAATTGGTAGAGTATTTAACTGTTAAAGTGAGAAGAAATTAGCAAGCAGTTAGCAGTAGCCCTCAGTTATCGTTCAGCAATCCCTAATGTACTCTCGTCCATCCCAGCAAATAGACGGTGTCATTCAACAGCAACCTGGCATTTAGGAAACATACGCTCCGACAAGTTAATATTTGTGAAAGTGAAATTTGCAAATACCGTGTCGACCAGCAAACAAAACGCGTAATAAAACTCACCCAGTGTTTCTACGAAAATGTCATCAGCCGTCTTCATGAGAAAATAACGATTGTCTTGTTGTCGGCTCAATGCAGCAGTGTGGTTGTGTACTTTCCTAGTAGTGACGTCACAAGAAACCCCGGCTGTGTTTGAAAATGAGACGCGGAGGTGCGTTCAACAACCCAAATTGGCTTGAACATTCTCACACTCCCGGATTACAATTACAAAAACACCAAAGTGTGACCTTTTAGAAAGATGAGTACCTCGATCTAGAGGTGTGTACAAGTTTCTGAATGCATCATTATATGCTACCTGCAGATTTTTCATTTTTCCGTTATAATTGCCCCACAAGTGGGCTGTATGGAGTATAGTAGGCCCTAAAAAGAGCAGGTTTTACAACATTCGTACACATGAAATGTGTGTGCCAGTATATTGACTAGTGCATACAGTTCGCAACACCAGTGCTGCATATAATCATCCCATAAATCTGTGCTACGTTTATTTTTAGAATCAAATTGTCAATAGCTGATATCTATTCTCGAAACCCATCCAAGACAATTCATTCAAATACTTTGGGGAGTATGCTAGCCACAGCAATGGCCCTCAAATTTTCTATGCAGGACGTTTTACCGGTTTTGTCTCAGATTACTGGCACTAACAAGACAGACACCATAGAGTCAGGCAGTATTTCATGCATTAACAATCTAGAGAAACATGTTGCGAGTAACAATGAGACTCTGTGCCAAGCATGCTTCAGATGGCCTGCTGTTATTTGGTCAAGGCCACATGCTTTGTTCACCAACATGTTCTCAATGGCATAGCACACTTCATCAGGTGTAATAACCACACCATCATTAGATACATCACCAACATTAAATTCATCACTCTACATAATTTTAAACAGCTCTATCATTAAACAGCTCTTTTAAATAGCTCTATAATTCCATCTCAAGGCTTGAGCAGTTAGGGGGTTCAGTGTCTTGCTCAAGGACATTTCAACACACTTTCTGAAAGAACCAGGGATCGAACCACCAATCGTCCAATTACTAGACAACCGCCCTATCTCCTGAGCTATGCTGTCCCATAAACAGAAAACTTTTTGATTCTATTATTTACTAGATAAATGATGAACAGAGATTTGGTTATCTTTTCAAAACAGTTTTATTTTTTTAGCTTTTATGACTCCAAAAATGAGAAGCTCACAAATAACATTTTCTTGGTGAGTTTTAACAAGGCAGTGACACATGTAGCATATGTATAGCATAAAATGAATGTTGCCTCACCTGCACCACTCTAAAAAAAAAGTCTAAATGGATAAGACCTAAACATATGATAGTTTAATGAGCTGGCTTGGTTCTTTGAAACACATCAGCATAAAACAGCATTATATTCAGTTATTTCCTTCATTCATATTGATAGAAATCATTTTTAAAAGTGTCAATGACCTCAAGGACAAAAACCGCCGACTTATATATAATTAAACTTTCATTTAATAGTCTTAACTTAATAGGAATGAAAACAGACCATACTATCTCATGCTTTATATACATGTCACATTCAGTAAAGAGGCTGGACTGGATAGACCTTAACCAGACATGTTGATAATAGAGATGAATGTCCACAATTTGGTTTACCCCAAAACGCTCACGGGTGTGCTCTACTCCAGCTATAAACAATCTGTTCTCTCTGTCATATTTCTGAGAACACAGTGCAAGCTTTTATTTCAGTAACCCAGAGCCATCACCAGGGGAACCAGCGATCTCCATGCAAACCAGTGTCATGGAGACCCCGTCAGTGGTGTCAGTGTGCTGGTAACGAACAGGAGATTATGAAACGAGAAGGAGGCAGGATTGGATACCTTGGTGAGGTATAAGATCCCAAACACTCTCTTGCTTTCTCATTGTGACGCATGATAACATTGTAGATGTAAATTGTCCATACGTCTACGATACAGAATGACAGATTTTCTGAACCTGCGTATGCATGCTTCAGTCTCTGCCCGCTTGGCTATACTACGTAACAGTATGGACAAAGTGCTAAAAGCTCAGGATTTGACACAATGGGTGAAGCTGTCATTCTTTTTCATCAGTTTGATTTCAATTCAGCCAAGGGTCACTTTCTTGACATCTTATTTCAATACATCTTATTTCACATCCAGGGTCTCTAACTGAGGGGTGATTATCAATCTTCACTCCGCATGAGACTGGTGGCTCTGACGATTTGTCTGCACAAAAACAACACTGAAATACTATCAATATATACTCAGTTGTAATGTGATGTTACATGACAGGCAAAACGTATGTCATCAATTGTGGTGACAATGTACACATGGATTAAGCTGATCAGGGCAGCTTTTCCAAAACCACTAGACTGCAAAGACACCAGTGAGATAACCGCAGCATAGGGAAATGAATGAGGCTTTGTGAAGAGAGGAAAGCGCTAGTTGAGAAGATGAAATGCCACAGCCAGTGGAAAAAATATATTGAAATGAGGCAAGAAAATGCTATGCGGAAATTAAGACATTCTTTTTTATCTTGGATAAAAGCTGTACATGTTTACACTGCACATACTGAGATAACAACACTGGAGTGGAGAGCGCTGGATGACAGATAGCTCCTGTTGTACATTTCCCACAGCATCCCACTTGCCAGGACTTTTTCCACAGCCATGTCAGGTAGGCCCCTGGGAATAGCCAGTGTGGTCAGAGCATGCATTCAGTGACATTCAAATATTCAAAACAGCATTCAAACACACACACAAACTTTTGCACTAGACACACAGATACACACAACCGCCCAAAAATGAACAAACACAAACATAGCTTGCACATATAAGTATTTTGACCTATTTCATAGCCCTGCACAGCCCATTCCCAAGTTCATGAGTGTAACTTGCAAATTGCAGCACAAATGTAACAGGCGTTATTATGGGCTGAATAAGTAACTGGATGCCGACAGCTTCCCCTGCTGGTAGGATGCTGGCACTGCAGCTGTTCAAGGTACAATTTTCAGGCCTGAGTAGAAAATGTCTATACATCAATAATGTGTCATTACTGAGCAGAGAACCTGCCATGAGATGGACATGGCTGTCTATTCTTGTCAGTTAAAAATAATTTTATCCAAATATCAACACTCTTCAAAGTTTTAACCAGTTCTTGTCCTTTACCCACCAGCTGAAACGCTCCACTGATACCGTGTCTTTCTTTCACATTCACCACATTTCAAAACCAACAGTAGAAACAACTCTCATAGAAAATAATGGTGCTATCAGATCATACAAAAGCTCTCACCACAGGAAATTTCCCACGGTAGCTGACAGCTAACCATGGTGAGTTAATTCTCCCTTACAAATACATGTTCTCTTACAATGTTTTTTGATACGTACACACTGGTGTATTCACGTAATGATCATATTGTACTGCTGGCTTTAACTTCTTTTGCATGGACACCAACAAAACAAACATAAAATCCAAGCAGACATGATAATCTCATAATATCTTTAGAGACTTTAGATATGAGGAACGTCAATTCTACATGTTCTCTATGAATATTCACAATCGTGTATGGAATATATTGTAAATATACTGTGGTGTATTATACAATACAGGCATACAGCAGGTGGCTATTTATATACAACATATCCTGTATGTTTAAAATGAATATGGATGACATATTCTTTAATATTTTTGATATAATTCATCATTCACTGGACAAAGATTACACAGAAGGAGCAGGTTCAACATCAACAAACAACTGTAAAATACCATAAAAATATTGAAAAACAAGAACATTCAGGGTCTGCCTGGTGAGTGTTAAAAGAGGATTTATAAATGAGTGGCTTTAAGCACACACAGGAGGTATACACAGGGGATATGGCCAAACGACAGCATGAGGAAAAAGGAACACACAACTCCAGAAAAACATGTCGCTGCTCTCTAAGTCACTCTCTACCCAAAGACATAGAAGGTTTAAAACAAGCTGTGCTAGTTGTAAGCATGCGGATCACTTGAGAGAACAACATTCAGCCAAGGAGATGCACCACAGGACAGAAGCTCAAGCAACTGGAGAAGAGATCATCTCTTTCAGGTAGAGCGGCAAATATGGCATCTCTCTTGCCGAGAAGTACAGTATCGAGTTTCATTGTTGTGTACTGGGGGGTAATATTGGGACTTTCAGTGGATTTTGCCACCTTCAGTTGTTCAGTGTCTGCAGAAAAAGAGAAGTGCAAATAGTCACCTCCACTCTGAGATCAAGAGAGGAGAAGAAGCAGCAGGGCCATACTGTTTTCTGCCCTAACCCAGAATGCATTGCAAGCTGCAGCCACTGTGTGCGTCCGAAGATGTCAGTCCATATTCATTAGCTTTTCAACTTGATACCAACACTGGCGTTGAGTAAAACAATTCTCAGAGCTTCAAATGTCCTGATGTCATGCTCTTGTGTGGAATGTGAACACACCTTCATGATGAGGCAAAACAAGGAGACTACACCAGAATGACTCTATGAGACCAGCTAATCTGGCAGTCTCGTGACTATTCCAACCCCTCAAACCAAATGGGAATAGTGGTGTCACTTTAACCGAAATTGAAATGTTAAATCGTCAGAAATGTGATATTTATGTAATCTATTGTAAAATTGTTTGGTCCCAAATCAGAGCAAACAATCAAGAAAAAAGTGAGAGGAAGAGGTGCCCTGAAAGAAGATGAGGAAGAAAAAACAGAAAGGATGCTGGATGTCAGTCCCAGTACTGTGCCCTTTTTCTTCCCAAAGCATCCTCTGTCTTCCTGCACGGATGCGGACGTTGCCACACCCAGCGTGGCTATGAACACCTCATCTACTCAGGTCTGTGACCTCACTGCTGTCCCTCCCGCCTCTTGCACCAACATCCTTGCTTGTACTGGCCAGCCACCATGCCAGTCACAGGACATGCACCTCCTCGAGTGGATGAGAAGATTGGGGTGCCGGGTAGGGCGACGTGGCAGGGTGGAGGTGGGGGGAAGGGCGTGGGGTACACCCTCACTCCCATTCCCCCTTCAAGCAGAGCTCCAAACCCTCCTGGATCTCAAACAAAAACCTGTGCAGGGAGACAGCCCGTTGCTGGCAGTGCAACGCTGTGCCGCTCCCGGCGACCCCTCCCCACCTCACTTCTTCACCGCCTGACGGTAGCTGTGTCTCTGGCCCTCTTGCCGTGGCTTGCTGCTGCACGCACTGGCCTTGCTGCTGTTGCCACCATCCCTGGTGCTGCTCGCCTGGCTGCTGTCCTGTAGTGTGGGGCTGGAGTGGGCCCTCTGCAGTGCGTTGTCATCCAGGAGCTGAGACTCGAACAAAGACAGGTCCTCCTCACCTCCTCGGATCTTAGCCCGCAGCAGCATGACGTAGGTCCCATACCGTGTTTTCTATAGGAGGGGGGAAAAGGGAGGTGTGTGTGTGTGTGAGAGAGAGAGAGAGAGAGAGAGAGAGAGAGAGAGAGAGATAGAGAGAGAGTCTTTGTGTCTAATGAATGTGGAGAGGCCCAGTCATTTCATGATTTTGCTGGAAGAAATTCAATGGAAGATACTGAATTGCAAACCATAATCCATACAGTGTTTTCTCATTTGAAAGACGTGAATCTACTACAACTATGACTACTAGTACTCTTGGCTGCTCCCATCAGGGGTTACCACAGCAGATCATCATCTCCATATCTTCCTGTCCTCTACATTTTCCTGTTACTCTGGCCACCTGCATATCATCCCTCACCACCTCTTTAGTTTTCCTCTTCTTCTCTTGCCTGACAGCTCCATATTTAGCATCCTTTACTCAGTATACAAACATATCTCCTCCTAACCCTCCACTCATGTCCAAACCATCTCAGTATTGCCTTGCTTACTTTATTTCCTCACACACAAAATAAATCTCCCCCGTTTAAATCTGTGTTCAGCACAGGGTTAAAGTAACTGGCTATTTTGTTCTGTAAATTCAATGTTGCGTTAGATTAGCACTCAAATAATTTTCGAAGCAGAGGCTAAACACCAACATGCTGTCAGCAAGTTTCAGAAGACTCAATAGCATTTGATTAGCAATAGCAATGCTTAGCAATTCCCTCCAAGTTCTGACTCAAAATAAATGAATTATATATTTTTTAAACAGCATTCAACATCTGGTTAAATCTTCATAGATAGCTTTTCATAGGTTCTATCGCAAAGCTTATCAGAGGCAAAATTGTTTTTCCATAAGGCAAAAGTGAATGGTGTTTCGGGACGGCGAAGCATCCGCCATCTTGGAATACAAGATTTCAAAATTTGTACAAATATCAACAGGATTAACGTACTTTGGAGACATATACCTTTGAACATTTTGGAGATAGGAGACTTCTTTTTACTTTGTGCCAAACTGCTACCCCCCAACCGGTCCCAGTCAAACCCCAAATAAATAAAATACCTCCACAACAGCAGACATGAGAATCAGAACTACTTTGACCCATAATCCTTTGTATGGAACGCATTAAGACCGCGACATAAACGCTGCGTCGCTATAGTTCTACGTCAGACCTCCGGTCTGGTCCTCACCGTCAGGTTCTTGACGATCTCCACTCCCTCACACATGCTGCCGCCGCAGCCCTTCCGTTTGTACACCTTCGGGTTGAAACCCCTGAAGTTGGCTGTGAGGTTAACGCCTTTGTTCAATATGACGGGGACAGACAGGCAGATAGATGGAGAGGTTCAACATAATTAATTTGTGTTAGATGAGCTCAGAATGTCATAATTAAAATCAGATCACCTCCAGACTGGAATCTGGCTAACACGGAGGGATTCTCTGACTGCCATTGTGTCCCTCAGTTTTCATCCACTCTACTGGACACTGAGCTGGGTGTGCTGCTTTTAGTACTTCATTCAAAACCACCATCAGGATCACATCATAAGGTGAAGTACTGCTATTATACATGAGAATAGTTCTAATTTACAGAGGACTCTAGTTTATCAGTGTTTACCACTTATCAGCACATTTTATTGATCTGCTTCGGTGTGGCTCCTACATATGAACTTCCCTTTTTCTATTCTGTAGCGTTTACCAAGTGGGCTGTTGATCAGGGAATCCTCTTTGATGGCTCTCTGAACGACATATTCCACCTGCTTGAGACTCCACGGGGACTCATTGTCATCCATTAGGACCACGTTGATCCGAATCCCGTCCAGACAGTCTTTGATGGCCTGACACTGGCCCACAACCAGAACCAGCACACATAGCCACACACCGCCGCCACCCATGTCTTTTGCACGTCCTCCTCTGTGGACGCGTATCACTTCAGAGGTCCTCTGGCTTCTGGTTTGATTTGCTGGTCGACAGTGAATCCACTTTGTGGTCAGACTGAAGCCGGGTGGTCGGGTGGCTGGATGAGGGACAGGTGTACTGAGGAGCTGTGTGCAGGTTTATTTTCCATCCATAAAAAGGTGAGAATGGAGCATCTTGGTTTATCTGAGTGGGAGAGCGTCCATGAGCTTTCTTTTATAGATTTCTGTGCAAAAAGTCTTGTCATTCCAGGACTCCCGCTTGGAAAAGTGTCTCGTCCTGCTATCAGGAAACCAGCCTCCCTCTATTAAATCACAGCCGTCCTCCTCCAGGTTGGTCGCTAAACTGTCTGTTCCTCACTGAGATGTTAATGTACAACCAGCATCCACGCTATTAGTGAACGGAGGGGGGTGATTGGGTGGCATCCATATAAAAAGTCTCATCACTGTACGAAGGTCGTAAAGCAGAGAGACAGCACGTACTGTGGAGTCCGTAAGGCTGGTCAGGCCTGGGCCCTGCCCACTTTTGAAGATCAAATGACCAAAACGTCGAATCCATAGGTAGCCACATATATGCCTCCCCTGTGTGCCTCCACACAGCCAAACAGAAAGCAACACATTCCGTTATGTGAACATCTATTGGCTAATTTCTGCCATGTGATGTGAATTGTCACAGCATCACTACTCCCTTCATACAGTTAACGTTAAACCTGTACATATTTCTGCGGCTATTGAGTTAGCATGTACTGAATGATACAGAACAATAGCCCTCTTTCAGGGTGACGACGGGGAGGTTTGGGGACAGCCAGGAGCTTCTTCCACCACGACCACAGCCGAAGAAAGTTCATCAGTATCGGAGGAGCAGTGTTGAGTTTGATGCTTATTTCTTTAAAGTCTACACATTAGGAGCAACTCTTCAACATGCCTTCTGCAGGCGATGGAACTGCTGATCTTCTGATTCCTAGACCACCACCCTCCCCATGAGCTATGCTGACAATGGATCAGTCCATCTGAAAGTATTCATACAGCATGTGAGAGTACACACAGGGCCAAACAACCCCTGCTGGCCCACACACGTATTGAAAAGAGGAATTCATTCATTTCCATTAAGACTCCATCTGTGAAGGACACCAGCTGGAAGACTTGGCTTCTAGTTTATGTGACATGTACAGGCCTGCTTGGTTCACTGGGCCATGTCAAGGCCAGCACAAGTTTCGTGTGATTTCATGAGAGACAGACAGAGATAATGAGAAAAACAGACCAACATTGATTTTCTTGTTTTATGGACAAGAAAAGGAGAAGCAAAGTAACGCCTGCAGAGAGAGCAAAGGTCACCGGGGTGGTAAAAGTCACAGAAGATATGTGAGCCTGCTGTAAAACCAAGACCGCCTGTCTCATACTGTTAACACCCATGTTTGTCATCCTTCACTCTCACACACACACACATTAACTTTAACAACTGTTAAGAATGAGCAATGTTGTCATCAGACCATCCCATCTGGTTAGACCCCTTTCTCCCTTCTACACCCCAACCTGAACAGCTCACAGAGACAGACAGACAGACATCAGACAGACAGAGACAGACAGACAGACAGACAGAGACAGACAGACAGACATCAGACAGACAGACAGACATCAGACATGAGACAGACAGACAGACAGACAGACATGAGACAGACAGACAGACAGAGAGACAGACAGACTGGTTTTTCCATGCAGTCTTAATTGCACCCCTCATGATTGGCCTGTGCCGTGTGTGTGTGTGGCAGGTTTCAGTGATGCGGGGGATTCATGGGCAGGCTGACCTGGTGGACTTTGCTCCGTGACTGTAAACAATGAATTTCATCCTCCAGTCGTCAAAGCGTCCTTGAGCGAGACCTGGAACCCATGTATGACTCGGTGAGGAGATGGAGGGCTTGCCGCTCTCCAACCCCCAGAGTGTTTTCCGGAACTCTCTGGAGACTGAGGCTTTGATTACTGACCTTTGTCCTCTGGGCCGAGCTGCAGCATTGATGTTAATATTTATTGGACCCTGTGGATTTATAAAAGGAGCACCAGGCCTCCACTCCACAGTCATCTAAAGAATTAGAGCCTTTGTCAGATATGGTGTCATGGTAGCTCAGAGGCAGAGCACATGCTCAGAGAACTGATAAGCCAGAGGCTGTGGGTTTGAACCCACCGCGGGGCATTAGGAAGGACATTCAGCCTTAATCCCCCTGCTCCATCTAAGTCCATGTCCCCCCCCCACAACCTGGAGATTGATGGCGACACGTTAAATGGACTTCTCTCACCCTTCCTGACGCCCTGTCGTGGGCTTCAGCCCACAGCCTCTGGCTCATCAGTTCTCAAAGCCTGTGCTGCAGCAAGGGCAGCAGATAGTTACAGCAGCTCCCCCTCGTTTACATTGCTGTAATATCTTATGCCTAAGATTTATTTACTTCTTACACCATATTTCCCCCCACCTGAATCCCCTGAGTGTCCTACTGCTGGGTCAGTCTCTGTGATCCCCTCTAGAACATCAACAGGAAGGAGGAAGTGGTAGCATGTGTCTCCTCCAAGTCACATGACCACTAGCCCTCACTAGTCCACACATCATGGTCTGGTGGGGAAAGCACAGTGCTTGGCCGTCAGAGGAGAATGAAGCAGAGTACTTTCCCTTCACTTAACCAAGAGGCCTGGACCACCCAGAG
>OMLC01056617.1:5914-22794 GCA_900302585.1 Regalecus glesne
TATAAGCTGTTCGTCATTCTATGTCGCTCTGGATAAGAGCGTCTGCCAAGTGCCTGTAATGTAATAAGTATTCCTGCTTATGGTAAAGGCCTCCCACATTTCATTACTCTTTTATTCTTTTTAGAGGGGATAGATAGTTCTTAATTTTCCACAAGTGCAAAACAGCATGACCTACATCTTATAATAACAAGTGCATTCAATTTCAATAAAATTTCCTTATTCATCATTGCCTTTACGTTATCTATTTGTTTGTTTCACATTTATAAATATATTCTTGTTTATGGTGCTCATTGACACTGAATGTGCAGTTCAGTCAGCTACAGACTGAAGAAGTCACCTGATGAGTGACGAAACGTTTCTGAAATGAACCTCTGATCCAGCTGAACAGGTTCACCTCTTTTGTGATTTCCCTACCTGGATTATTGAGCATGCATCAAGACATGAAATTATCCAAAATATACTGCACAATCAATCAACTTCAAGTTAGCTTTGTTTATAGTAGAAGATGTAATTTTATTTTTACTTCAAAACTACTGAAATCCATAATAACTAAAAGAGAAAAAGCACAGACAGAAAGACTTGAGAGGGTTGCATCCAAGATGAGGTTAGGCATACCCCGCTGACCATCCATGGTGGTGATGCGGTGGGCCTGGTTGTGCTCCTCCAGGCTCATTTGCTGTTCATGCAGGTCCACTGGGGTAGGATTTATTCCCGTTCCCTCCAAATGCAGACGAATCCTCTGGCGCCATAGCCACCTAAACAAGGTGTAGAGAAGGTGGCAGTTGAGAAAGGAGGAGAGAGAAATAAATAAGCTGTAAAACAATGCCTGAAGTTAGGCGGTATGTTGGAAATCAAAGAGAAATGTTTAGAGGAGTTAAGAGATTTCAAAAGTATCACAGTTCAAGAATAGTAGGCATGAGCATCTTTGGAAACAATTATTTATATCTGTTTATCAGCAGATGCAACGGTTAAAGCAAGTATATACAGTATTAGATTTGCATAAAAATTCTCCAACATTAGGGGATTAGGAGACCTTAACAGCCCTAAAAGTAGATACACACCTGAAATCTCCTCGAGACAGTTTCTCCAGTGCCTCAGTGAAGGCATATGTGTACCTTACTGGCAGACACAAGTGTCCCTCTGACCTTAAGAAGAAGAGAAAAATTTAATTAATTCAATTGCTTGAGCTTAGTTGGTGCAGCGCATGCTTCAGAAAATAATGAGCGAGATGTTGGGTGTATGAACCCATGATTGGGTGTCAGATGGGACATCTGACCGTAACCCCCAACTCCTGCCCTAAGATGAAATGGCAAGCTGTCCAGGATGTTTTTCATCCTTCCACCAAATGAGTGGTGGGTTCAATCCCTTACCCTCTGCCTAATTAGTTCCCAAAGCATGCGCCCTACCCCTGAGCTACCATGGCCCAAACACAATTCAATAAGGTTAAAAATTGTTTATACTGATGAGTCTACTGGGAGTTTCATAGCCATACAGCTGTTCCAGAATTCCAATGCATTGAAATTCCAGAATTCTGACACTGGAATTCCAGTGTTTCTGGATTCCAGAATTCAATTGTTTTGGAATTTCAAGATTCCAGAGTTTCTAGATTCCAGTGTTTTGGGATCCAGGCATCCTAGAATCTAGAAACATGTTCAGTGCAACGTGTTATGTGAATTACAGTGTTTGGAATTCCAGTAACCCAAAATTTGAAATTGTTCAACGAAATGAGATACACAAAATGTGTTAAGTGAAACGAAAAATGTAGCACTTATTCCAGAAACTTTGAGCAAAATCTACAAAGGCACGGTTATCTTTTACTTTATATTTAGGTTTGAGGGGGATCAGAAATATAACTGGGGGCAAGATTAGCATATGAAACCTCAATTACCCAGATTCTTGTCCAACCCAAAGAGCCTTTGTGATTTATTCTTGTTATGCTAATAAAACTGGCGTATTTCTTAATCATATCATATGAATTTACTGGAGAAGACTTTTATGTGGTAGTCGATAGTTTGCTCTTTTTAAAATGAATTGATAATCAACACTTACTACTTTTGTTAGATATCAATTTAAAATTATTGATAATGGTAATAATAATACACTTTAAATTTAATTTTCATACTTGATTCCTTTAAAATGTCAGTTTAAAATATCACTTTTATTACTGTTCTATGACAGTAGAAACTTAATATGAAAATTTGACATGCTGTTGGATTATACTCAGAATATCAGATGTCTCTTTTTTTCAATAACACATTTAATTGTTCTGTTAAATTACAAAGAGCTTTCAGTGTGATTTACCTTTCAGGGTCTGTGTTAACTCCCACAACTGGTTTATCCTTGCTGAAAACCTTACTGGCAACAAGTAGCATTGTCCCATCACCTAACAAAAATTGAAGACATCAATCATAATTTGCACATAATGTCTAGACACATACTGTATAGTCTAACATGGGATCTTTATTGATAGGCTAAAACACACCACATTTTCTATTTAGCTAGTTTTAAGGAATTAGCGAGTTTCTTTGAGTTTGGTTCACCTTCGCTTCTGTTTGGGAAATAAGTGTCGATTTTAATATCAGACATTTTGACTTCTTTGACTATGATCAGTAAAAGAGTCTAGGAAAAAAATATCCACAGATCAACTGAGAAGGACATTTAAAATTCAAATACCAATAACAACGGAGAGGATATGTATAGCCATTATGAATCAACCTGTGTCATGACGATCTAAAGCTAGCTCAAATTCCCTATCAATACATAAAGTCAAGTCAAGTCAATTTTATTTGTATAGCGCCAAATCACAACAAAAGTTATCTCATGACACTTTACATATAGAGCAGGTAAAAGACCAAGCTCTTTGCGAAACCATGATTTACAGAGACCCAACAAGTACCCCGTTGAGCAATCCAACACTTGTTGAATTTTGATTTTAAAGTGGATTTGGAGAGTAAAACACCACTTTGTTTACAATACCACCACATAACAATCTTCTGCTGTGATCAATGTAAGCTCATTTTTGTCAGTAACTACCATATTGTATATTGCACATTCAAAACCCTTACACAAGGTATAGACCATGCCAAGCCCATTTTCACCTTTTTTTGCCCACAAAATATGCAAACTTGCTTTTTCAAAGTCCTCAAAGGCTATAAGTCTAGTCTGCACAAAACTTTGCACCTAGAATATAAGGACCTTCATGATCAAAACTTTCTAAATAATTTATATATCCCCGTATTTTTTATCTCTCATTACTGAGGGAGATCAGGCCTATGGCTGCCGTGTCATCTGCAAACATCACAATGTTGTTTTAAGCATCATCAGCCCCCCTCAGTTTGTTTCGAGGTCACTGGGTCACTCCAAGCACTTTGAGTGGTTGATAGACTAGAAAAGCATTATAAAAACAAGTCCATTTACCATTCATCCTGACTAAACTTGTCGGAGTCTTTATTTTCAATAATTAGCACAAATTGTTTATTTAGATTGAGTTCCAACTTCTGTGTTTACCATGGGTTTACTTTTACTTTCAGCTTCTGAACATTTCCTTGCTGAATTTAAGCAATTATTACATTTAATAAATACACTACAAACATGACTGGGTGAGGTGGGATTCTTTGTCTGACATTTTCCAATCAACATTGTTCTCTCTCTCAAAAAAATAAATAAATATATAATATACTCGCAGGAGAATTTCTATTGAGATCCACAATTCTCTAAACTGGGCTGATGTAACAACGTAATTTGATGTTCCCTCAGACAGGGTCTTGGTCAAAGTGGTAATTCCTATGCCATTATGGTCTACCTTATATTACTATAAGCAATGACAGCAATGGCTGCTCCTCATTGCTAGTTTTCACAGAACATCACCAGCTGCTTTGACCACTTCTATAACTCATGTTGTGATTTATTACAAAGTACTTTGAGTAGTTGCTGGACAAGAAATGCGCTATATTATAAGAACAAGTCAATTTACGATTGTAGGGTAATGTGAAAAAAAGGTGAACTAGTGGGAGTTTAACAGGGAAATGTTTCTTTAAATAAAATAAGTAGCAAAATGCCTGGTAGGACATGTGTTCTTCAAACACAGGGGGTAATAAGTTCAGTTGGTGATCCCTTACCTCCAGCAGAGATAATGGTATCTGCCCACCGCACAACTTCTTCATTATATTCTCCTCTTTTCACAACTCTCACTTCAATACCCTCACTCCTAAACAACACGAGACACAAATACACAATCACATCATTTCTCATAGCAACCTGAAAAGGTTCCCTAATGATTCATCTGACTGTGGACTATATAATCTCACGATAGTTTCACATCTTACTTCAGACTTTTCACAATATGTTGAACACTGTGAGTGTGGATGTTGTGTCTCTCTAGAAGACCACTGTAGCTGGATCCTTTCAAAGCAAGCTGTGAAGCATACACAGAAACAGTCAAGAAACCAGGTGAACGAGAATCCAGGTTACTCTTTTAAACAGGTGAAAGAACAAGTCTACCTAGATGGCAAAACAGACCCCTGAAGAACTCTTACCAGCTGCTTTAAATCCTCCTCGGACAGTCCTGCGTAGCGATATCGTTGCTGTTCAAACTCGTATCTTGTTGTTTTCGTCACAACCGCGACTTTGGCTGGTTTGAACCCGCCATCTGGCTGTGATGTGATGTTTCTGAGTGTTTTTTGGAAAAGCGGTAGGCGATTAACCGCGTTTCCATACGAAAGTATAACAGATCGTTTCCCAAGGCACAAGTTTACCACTGAGTGACGACTCATAGTTTATTAGTATAATTAAAAAAGCTAAGCTAAATAGGTTTGCAAGCTAATAATAGTGCCTGTAACACATTGCAACAAGGCACGCCAGCATTCATAGAATCGTAAAAAGACCTATTGATTACACAGTGATTACACTTATGGCTTTAGAATGGTCGCACACCCAGTTGTCGAGGAAGGTCAAAAGCACGCTGCGTCCACTTCTGTCCATATTAGGTGTTTTAAAGCCCGGTCATTCAGTAAACAAACTCCCCACAGCAGAAAAACTAACTCTTAACTGGTCAGTGACTTGGTTTAGCTCAAGAGTTCCGTTGACGGGTATGTGGTCAACAGGCTAGCTAGCTGGCAGCTAGCTCAGAAGTCACTAGCGACGAAATCTCTGCTGTATACCATTCCAATGCTTTCAGAGCATCTATTCCATTTGAAGAACAAGTAGCCAAAGGTATCAATCCCACATGATTGTTACTGGCAAATAGCAAACGACAGAGAGCTATGTGAAAAAGTTAGAACACGAAAGAAGTGGCCGTGTGGGTGTAGACGTTTGTGGGTACTTCGTTGCACGTACGGAACTAGCGCAGGGCATATGGCCGAGGACGTAATGACGTCGTTTGAAATGGGTGGGGCCAACGTGTTCGGTGAGTCTGACCGAACCTCCTACTTGATTGTCACCTTTACGCTTTATCTTTGTATCTGGGGACCTGGGCCTGTCTGACAAAGCAGAAATACTTGTCTAACAAACCGCAAGCTTAATTTAGTCTCCTCTGAGAGAACCATTTTTTGTGTCACGATTAGTCCCCACCTTTTGAGAATGGACACGGACTTTGATGGTTGGGTTCGAACCCGCAGTATATGGCTGGTTATTTCCCATATGCGAGCCCTCTACCGTAGATCAATCCATATTGGTGGTGTTCCTCGCTTGATTCTCTATTCTGTCTGACGAAAGTGATTCACCTAACCTGCTAACCTGTGATCAGATATTACAGAGATGGTCAGGCTACCCTTGGGTTAAGGTATTTATCGAGAAGCCAATGGCATAACATAGGGGCATTTGCCTTTGCAAATCTTTACCTGCCCCAAATCAGAGATTGGTGATTCATTCCCTAGCCCCTGCAGATGGCTAGGGTTAGGTGTCTTTGTTTGAAGGTCGAAGTGTCCTTGAGCAAGCCACTGATCCTCTAACTTTTCCCCAAGTTCCACATGGTGGCTGCTCACTGCTCCTGTACAACATGATGAGTTAAATGCAGAGAACTGTAATTTTTTTTGTGGGACTGCTAAGGGAAAATTGTATTATTATTATTATTGTTATTATTATTATTATTATCATTATCATCATCATCATCGTCGTTATCATCATTAAGTCATCTGAATTTAGATTTAAGTCCAGTACTTCAGATTCTTGCCTCAGAGGTGCTGACATTCAGAGGAATGCTGAAACGTCCTGCTCTTCAAATATACCTTCTGATCTGATTCAAACTATTTGACTATTTTGACTCCTTGGACTGTTAAGCATGAACAGATGTTCCTCTGTGGAGAGGTCCATGTTTACGCGTCACGATCAGCCCCCACGCTGTAGTTAAAAAGTTAGTCAAGCTTAAAATCAAACATACAACATGTGAACAATCGCATGAGAATCGCACCAGACATGATCGAGGAGGACTGAACAACTTGTTGCAATGCCCTGATAGTCCAGTTGGCGTGTCGTGATGAGCGCACAGCGAAGAGCCATTGGCTGTGTGTGTGTGCGCGTGTGTGTGTGCGCGCGCGTGCGTGGTGTGTGCGTGCGTGTGCGCGCGTGTGTGTGTGTGTGTGTGTGTGTGTGTGTGTGTGTGTGTGTGTGTGTGTCGGTACGCCTCACATAACCAGTGAAGAGCCCATGGACACACTGACAGGAAGTACATGAAAGCGGCCTCATACCATGGTTTAAACACCATCAACACGGCCCTCACCTGGACTGTGGTGGTGTTGGATTTAAGCAGTTTTCATCCGCATATCTGACTTTCTGTGGATTGCGTGTGCCGTGCGGATGACGGTGACTGAGGACAGGTCCGACCGGCAGCGTTGACACCTGTCGGGACCAGGAAAGGTGTTTCACGTCGTTCACCTCGAAGCAGTTTACGATCCTCCGAACGACCGATCATTACGAAGACCTACTGGACCAAAACCGTGTCTGGACAACGACATTTTCCAAAGACAGAAAGTTACCGAGACGCATGTGAGTGGATGAATTTTGGATTGTCTCGGCGCTGCCGCAGCTCAACACACGTTTGGGAGCTAGGAAGTGCCCGGCCATGGCTGTGGACGAGCTGTACACTAAGGTGAGTGAGTGAGCTCGTCACCGAGAACGCGTTTACTTACGTTGTGATTTCAACTCGAGTTGTTTATTACATCGTGAATTCACGAATTCAGTCCATTGTGGTTCATTACATTGTGAATTCATGAACTCAGTTTAGGCTGTTTGTTTACATTGTGAGTTCAGTCAAGGCTGTTCGTTACGTCGTCACATTGTGATTCAGTTCAAGCTATTCGTTTACACTGAATTCAGTTCGTGTCGTTTGTTACACTATAAGTCGAGTTCAGACTGTCCCATTGTGAATTCAATTGAGGTTGTTTGTCACATTGTGAATTCAGTATAGACCGTTTGTCACATTGTGAATTCAGTAGACTGTCACATTGTGAATTTAGTTCAGACTGTTTGTTACATTGTGATTGTACTTTGTCAAACACAGTTTAGTTGTGAGGAGGGGAGTTAAATCATAGCATAAGCTTTAAGCACTGAGTGTGACTCAAATCGGAATTATGTATATATCAACGGATTTATGACTAACCAGAGAACATGGGACAAATTATTGGGGACTTTTCTGAAACCTAAGTAACTTAATGAATATAAGTTAGTTGGCTGATTATTTCTATTTTAAAGTAACTAGATGTCAGTCATTGATTGAGGTCCATTATGTGAACATTAGTTTACATTAACTAAAACAATAGTTAATAGGAACCAAATTGTGGAACTAAAGGGCCATAAGTCTTGTTCAATGTATGCCCTCAGATTAAATGCGAGTGTACTGTCACAGGTATTTTCTAAAATAAATACATCTGTGTAACCTGGTTTGTACTACAAGGAGAATGCATGGTCAAATACAGCTTGTATATTCTTTGTCGGCTGTATAATTGTGAATTATCAGAGCATTTATTTGTTAGGATTTCTTATTTTTTTGATATTAAATAAGGAGGACATTTTTCACAACACTGGCTCCATCATGACCCTTGCCCTCTGCACTTTAAGTGACAGTGCCTTGGTCTCGATCAGTTCAAGGATTTTGGCTTTGAGCTCTTCAGCAGATCGATCTGAGATACTCTGAAACCATTGAAAACTCATTCATTTCAACAGTGGTGAAGTTATTGTTGTTGTCTTTTGTGAATTGTGATTAAATAAAACCTGGCTTTCTCTCTTTCTGAAACAACCTGGTTGTATACTTTCTGTGATAACAACACAATCAACTCAATTTAAGTTGAAGGGCTTTCATTATTCACATTACTTCTTTTATCTGCTAACTCCTGCAAAATGGGATCATATTGAGTCATAAATTATATTATTGACAAGAGATTCTCATTTCTTATCTCACCCACTTTCTCACAGTGACCTCTAAAAGCAATATTTCATGAAGCTAATGCCACTGTATGTGATTCTTTTTAACACGTTTGTCCAAAAGCCAACTTGATATTTGTATTCACTCTCTAGTATGTTATCCACTAGATGTGGGGAAGTTTTTCCGAGGGGCAGCATGGCTCATTGGTAGAGCGGTTGCCTGGCGATCAGAAGGTTTCAGGTTTGATCCCCGCACTTGTAGAGAAGTGTGTTGAAGTGTCCTTGAGCAAGACACTGTCCCCCTAACTGCTCTGCCCTGTGATGGACTGGTGACCTGTCCAGGGTGTATCCCCACCTTTCGCCCAGTGAGCATTGAGATAGGCTACAGTTCCCCTGCGACCTGACATCGGATAAATGGTTGAAGATGGATGGATGGATGAATGAATGGATGGACGGAGGAGATTCGGACATGTTAAATCCAGGGGAAGGTAGCTCTCTCTGATGGGTATTGTAAATGATTTTCTGCATTTGATTTTGTTACCTCCTCATGTTCCTCCTCCATCCTCATTGGCTGTGGGCTCAGTGTAATCTACCATTCTCAGTTGAGTCTAGGGTCTTTGTTGAGTATTCACAAAGACACACCCGCTCAAACTTCAAACTAGTATCAGCAGTATTATCAGTATTGTACCTCCTAAAGATACTCACTCAACCTGATAAAGGCCATAGAGGCTAAAATGCACCAGCACCAGCATGCCTTTCGATTTGTGGACCACTAGCTTGGTCATCATAGATACTCAATATATACTCACAGGACCTCAACCTTTCATTAGTCGTCCTTTAGAGAATCTAGTGATCCTTGATCCACGTGAAATCCTGTCTGAAGGATACGAGGACGGATAAAGTAAACTCAGTCTGTCTCAACACAGAGGATCACCGTGATCATGTGCACACACGACTTCCCTGCTCAACAATAGGTGTCAAGTCTAGTTTAACAAGGCCTCTACAGGCATCCACAGCCATTCACGTCACAACACTCCATTTGCTCCACTCCTTCCCCCTTAATTTCTATTTCCTCACCTGCAGGAATACTACAACAAAACTATTTAGCAGTGCGTCACCTGATACTTGGCTCACTGTAATACTGAATAACTCAAGGAGGCCGCAGTAGCTGAACGGTAGAGTGCACGCCTCCAGAACTGAGAGGCAAAGAGGTGGACCAAGAATGTAAATGTTCAGAAATGCATAAAGGGACAAGATCATGTTGGAGCTTATCTGTGATGAGCAGTATCTTATTTTCTATTTATCCATTGAAAGGGGACCATGTGCAGCTTTTTGCATAAAAGTCACTGTTTGATCCACTGGACCAGATTATATCTTCAAGCTAATTTGGATCTAAAGTCCCTCAGCAGGTAAAATCAGAAAAATCCCAATACTTAGATAGTACTCTTTAAGAGTAAAGACAACATAAAGCTGTACCAAGCACACAATAACCGTGTCAACCAGACATAAAAAACTACACATGAATGACATCTTATCGTATAAAACTAGACAATGACAATTACAAATATGAAAATGCTTGTCAAGTAACAGCCCGTCATGAAGACCACAGTATAATGAGTCAGTGGGCACAGAGCTGAGCAGCTTTAACAGTTTTATTAAATTGGTTTTAGAAGTGCTAATAAAACTGCAGCTCCTGGCATGGTCAGGCAGGGTGTTACACTGATTTATGGAACTGCATCAGCTTTTGTCCAGAGTTTTTAGAGTTTGTCTGTATGACATCTCAAAGTTCATTCTATTCTATAACTATAAAATCTATTCCGATCTATAATTATGAAGTATATCTTATAACTTTAAAGTCCATTCTATAATCATAAAGTATGTTCTATTCTATAACTATAACGTCAATTCTATTTTATGATTACAAAGTCTATTCTAGAACTATAAACTCTATTCTATTCTATGACTATAAAATATATTATATAATCATAAAGTCTACTCTATTCTATAACTAAGAGCATATTATATTCTATAATTATAAAGTTGATTCTCTTCTATAACTATGAATTCTATCTGATTCCATTATGTACTGGGAGCCAATGAAGGTTTGCAGGATTGGTGTGATGTGGGCTCTAAACTTGGTATCAGTTGGTCTATATGGGTCCAAATGAGCTTTTCTCTGATAGATCAAAGTTTCTCAACAGATATGTGGTAATGGCTCACTGTTGGGCACACCCATTTCATACCTGGGGCTGATGTCATTGTGCTGACGCATTGGAAGGGTGGGAACAGACGGCCTAAAGCTACACTGGCTAAGGCTTCTTTCATTTGGATTTCTCACTCATTCTTTTCTACTTGCTGCTAAAACGGGACTGACTGATTCTGTGGAAACCATAAGATACAGCTGTATCATCTCACATGTAAATCAGCATCCATACTCTCCCCATCCCCTGATAACTTGGATCTTATACTAGTTATAGGGAAACCTTCTTGAAGCCTTTGCATGTTAATCTGAACACAGTTTGGATTCATTTTGGTGTGACTCATGGAATATAATAATAATAATAATAATCCATCCATTGTCAACCGCTTATCCGAAATCGGGTCGCGGGGGAACTGGAGCCTATCTCCGTTCTCATTGGGCGAGAGGCGGGGTACCCCCTGTATAGGTCACCAGTCTATCACAGGGCAGAGCAGTTAGGGGAACAGTGTCTTGCTCAAGGACACCTCGACATGCTTCTCTGCAGGACCGGGGATCAAACCTGCAACCTTGCGATTGCCAGGCAACCGCTCTACCCACTGATCCATGCCGCCCCTACTATGATGATGATTATGATGATTATTAACAATGAGAGGCTTTAAAAAGCTTTTGGTAGACTTGGAAAAGTCCCTGATAGCTATGTGGTAAGCATGCACTGAAGAAACAAGTCCACTAACCCCCCCCCCGGTAGGTCCTGTTGGACTCGAGCTTAGCTTTGGGGCATTTAGATTGTTGACTCCTGACTAGATCCTTGCTATGGGCAATCCAGTGGCCCCAGTTCACCTAACACGCATGTGTTGGGAGTGTGGGAGGAAAACACCTGCTCTACATAACAAGCAGCTCTTCCTTAAATGAAAATCAGATAAGGGAGAAGTGAAGCAGCAAATGTCAGCATCGGAACAACCAATCTTGTAAGAGCAGAAGGGGTTCAACGAAGTCTTACAGATTCAAGCCGAGTGTCCCTGCATAGAGGAGCACAGAGAGCTAACTCTCCCCGGATGCTTCGGTCTTAGATCGGTGCTCAGAGAATAGAAGTCTACTAAATGCTGCTCCAACCTGCCCTGTCTTTATCTTCCAGATGACCTTTGACGCCTCCAGCACAGTGAAGCTACTGTTTGACTTCTGGGATGTGCACGGACCTGCAGGTAAGCTGTAGTCATAAGTAAAACCGGGCAATTAAATGGCTGTGGCTGATTCCCGTGCCCCAGGACAGTGTTCCAGTAGTGGCTATGTGCCGAGGCCGTTTCATCTGCGCTGCACAGGAGACGGTGTCGGGAAAACAGCTCGTTGCTAGTGTTTCATTAAGAGACAGTTACAGGACGGAGTTGCAACAAGAATGCTAGGATACATGTTTGTCTGCCATGAAGGCATCAATCAAACGCGTTTTTACAGAATAGCATCACGGTGTTCCAGCGTGTTATTAGCATACAGTCATGTTTAGCTCGACTGCAACCGTCCAGACTGTTATCTGTAAATACATAACCAGGATTACAGTCAGTCATGCTGACCTTGGGCGAGCCAGAGGCTGCGGGTTCAAATCCACCACATGGGCACCAGGAAGGGCACCGGTCCTTAATTCCCCCCCCAAAGCTCCATCTAAGTCCATGTCCACCCCTCGCTCCATGGGGGCTGATCTTGATAAATCAGAACAGACCCCTCCAGGGTTAGTCTTCCTGACTAAAGGCCGTCTCAGTGCCAGCTGAAAGGGGAGGAGAGAGTTGGTCAGGTGCTGACGTCAGCCGTACGGAGTCACCATGTTGTGCCTGTTTGTGTCTGGGTGTGTGTCTCTGCGTCCACAGGGATGGTGCTGTCTGTGTTCGTGATCCTCGTTTTGACCGTCTTTTACGAGCTGCTCAAAGTGTGGAGGATTTGGTTGGCAAACCGCCCTCAGCTGGTCGATCATCAGCCTGTCCCCCCTCGCTTCTCCTCACCCTACTCCCCCTCTTCAGTGAACCTGGGGGAGAGCAGTGAGGTGCTGCACAACGGCCCCTCCAACTCCTCTCTGGCCCCCAATGACCTGCCAGCAAATGTTCCTCGTGCCACAGACAGGTATGGGTGCCTTTGATAAGGGTCAAGGGGAATGTGTCTTGCTTGTTATCAGGAATATGATCAGGATGACTTATTCAAGCTATGAGGAACATCTGAGCCTGGTCTCGCTTTGCTGCGATTCCAAGAAAGATTTTTTTTCTTCCAAAATTCGGCTATTTTAGTATTTGATGCGGGTCCCACCAGTTCATCCATCACCTCCAATCAAATGAGGTCTGACAATGTTTCATTGTACTTTGTGACCTTCCTATAGCTCATCGGTTAACAGATTGATCTTATCTGTGCGGGGCTGATCAGATTCTGTTTCCGATAATGTGAAAAATTAACGTCAAGTTCCAGACTCGAGCATAAAAGGGAAACCTAACCTGCTTCCTTGAAGGAGGAATGAAAAATGTCTTCATTTGTTATAAAAGCCAATGGGGCCCGTTGTAGCTCAGGGTTACAGCCTGCACTTTGGGAACTGACGAGCCAAATGATGCGGGTTCAAACCCAGCGTCAGGAAGGGCGCTCGGCCTTAAGCCCCCCTTCCCACGCCGGCCCTTAGATGGAATGTCGACCTGTCCAGGGGGTTTCTCTGTCCTCTGCCCAGTGAGCACTGGGATAGGCTGCAGCAGATCCACAGCCTGACTTCGGATAGCGACTGATGATGAATGGGGGAATAAAAAACACCAACGCGATCTCCCCAAGGCCTTCGTTAGGGTTGTGTCAAATACTTATACAAACTTTGGACAAATGTTTCTAGAAATGGAGCTCTTCATAAAATCCTCATCTTCTTCTTCCTCCTCTTCTGGCAGTTGGGAGCTACATTGTATCCAGACACTCCTCCACATCCTACAAGTGACTCTGGGCTACATGCTGATGCTGTGTGTCATGTCCTACAACATCTGGATCTTCCTAGGGGTCATCCTGGGCTCAGCCCTGGGCTACTTCATAGCGTTTCCCGTAGTGGCCCACATATCGGCAAAGGTGTAGACGTGCCATCGAGAACATCTTTAACGGGAAAACCTCTCGCTCTTATGACTTTTATAACATTTTGGTGGGTTTTTTGGTTTTTTTTGCGGGAGAGTTTTACAGCTGTTTGTGGTGACTTGGGTATTTTTTTACACTACACCAGGAGAACACCTGGGAGCATCTGTCATGAGACATGTATATTTCTTGATACAGCAATCAAATGCACAATACTAACAAGCTAATGCTAGTGGGGGTAAAACAAGCACGTCATCTAAGATAAGTTCCACAACCGAGACTTGAGATATATTTTCTCCTGATAACGAAACGAATCAGATTGTTCTGCTTCCTGGCTGCTGGTAGTTGGCTGTTCCTGTTCACAAATGGTGACTTAATTGTCCTTGACCATGGTGTTCTGTTACCAACCGGTTATTTGCTTTCAAAGGGACTTCATGTTCTGTCGCTGCCCTATAGAGTGGCGAGTACAGCCTCATAATGGGGCTAGAATTGACACGACACCTTTCTCCACTCGGTACCCGTGTACATGTAAACTTCACTGTGAAAGTCATTCAAGGGATTTGCTTCCAGTCTTGTGTGGTACATGCCTGTTTCATGCTTCACACAATCGTCAGGTGCCTTTGTGTGAAGCATGAATTCAGCATGAATACCTCGTTCCTCCAGAGAGCGTGTCGAGGTGTCCTTGAGCAAGACACCGAACGGCTCAGGAGAGCAGATGAAAATCTGCCTGGTGGAGAAATCTGGTGGATTTACATTCTAAATTCCTATAAAGTAAATTATTATTATTACTCTTATTATCATGATTTGCTGTTGATCTCTTGACGTGTCCATTTTTACATAACAGTTTTAAACGCAGGTATGGAGCTAAGAGCGATGCCTTTGAAAGCCTGAATAGTTTGCGGCCATTTTGCAGCTCGATGTGAACAGCCAGCCACCTCAAGTGTGTAGGTCACTGGTCTGGAAGGAATTCAGATTTTGGGAAAACAGGACTAACCAGACTCTCGGCTAACTCTAAAACCATCAAATGTAAAGGCTGAGGCGCAGCAGTCCAGTACCGCTGAAAAGGGAATGTATTTGCAAAACCTAAAATAGGGAAACCAAAGTTTTCACGTCTTATCCTGTTTAGAATAATAGCTAACTGTTACAAATGGTAGGTTTTATGGATAATCGCAGTACTTAATTTGTCCCGAAGAGAGCGCTCAGTTTTGAGCTGCTTGCATCTCGGGACCTATTTGTGTGGATCCGGAACCTCTGGTATCTATAAAAATAAAAGTCGTCCCCACTATTCCCTCATTAACAGAAAGAGAAATAAAGGGGGTAAACTGGGCCGAATACTTATTTACCACCATAACACGACACTGGTGACTTTTTTTCGTTAACGTTTTTGTCTTTTTGCTCCGTGACCTCTCGGAGGCTTTGGTTGCCTCTGTCATGGTAACTGGATAAACGGTTTGACATCCAGCAGATTGAATTTCCCTCATCAAGTGCCTTTTGAAAAAGGGGAAATATTTCCACACCAAAACTGCCATTTATATAGCCACACATGGAGAAACACTTGTGTTATTGTCTACATGGAGACGTTGGTGTGTAAAATAGATGTATTTTCTGAATGAAATGATCAAGGCATTATTGAGTTTCTGCTCCGTTTTCCACCAGCAGATGTGAACATTGAGCGAAGCAGAATTAAGCCCCGTAGACGGAAATAGAGCCAAGTCGAAGAAGGAACTGAAGTGAATGTTCTGCAGGCACAAGACCAGAAACCACACCATTTAAGAAGCTGTCATCCTGAGAGCACTGAGGCATGTGATTATAGCCCTGCATGCACAGATTACTCACGTTGCTGAAGAAACCGATCACTCATAACTTTTCCAAAGCTTATCAGGCGACAAAGGAGGAACCTCATGTAGTTCTTTGGCAATAATGTACACACTATAGAATTAATGTGGTACAGACATGTCCCGGTGCCTAACTGGGGGTCACAGTGGTGACCCCCAGTTGGCAACGTTGCTCCTGGGTTCCAATCCAGTCCCCAGGTCCTTTCTGTGTGGAGTTTGCATGTTCTCCCTATCCCTGTGTGGGTTTCCTCCAGGTGCTCTGGTTTCCTCCCGCCATCAAAAAGACATGCATGTTAATACTCCTGCCTGTGCCCCTGACCCAGGAACGAACAGGAGATCCCTGGGGGCCGTAGCTGCTCACTGTTCCTATGCTATGAGTAAGTAAGCCCTTTTTAAAAACCCAGTGTCAGAGTGCTTTACACAGCTTAAAGTTGATAAATAAGCAGTCGAAATGCAATGAAAACTAAACCTGACACCAAGAAAGAAAACCAAGCTAAAACTCAAGCATGACAGGATGGCGTTGTGGTGGCTCAGCAGTCGAGTGCGCTCCTTCAAGTTGGGTGTAGTAAGTTCATATCCCGCTGCAGGGCCCGCTCAGTGGGAAGCATTCGTTGTAAAGGGATGAGTGGTTGCTCGACTAAAAAAGTGCTATATAAGAACAAGTCTATCTGCCAGCGGAGAGATGATAGCACAGCTTAATGTGACACCTACGGCTGGTTCTGGTGAGTAATCTGGCAGCTGCGTTCTGAACCAACTAAATGGTTTAAAGCAGCTTGATTGCGGCAAGAGTAAAGATGGGAGAAGATGAAAGTGTGAATTGATATTTGAAGATAAAACCTCGATGTATTTGACTGTAGTAATAATTCTTAACTGAAGGCGATGGTTTTGAACAAGCCTTGGACAAGCTTAGTAACATTATGCCCAAAATATATTCTGCTCAAAAGTAACAATAATACAAAGAAGGATTAATATTTATATCAAGATTGTCAGATCTTTAGTTTTTTCGGGGTTTGGATGGAGAAAATTAAGTGACATCAAGTGTTTGATGTCAGCTAAGCAGTCATGGTGGGAGGACAGTTGATTCCGGCTATGGGGTTCGGCATAAAACTAGATCAGATCATCATCAGCATAACAGTGGTATGACATGTTTTAAAAGCTAGCCAAGCTAATGACCCAGAGGTAGCATATATGAAGAGAAGATGATTGGCCCAAAGAAAGACCCCTGGGGGACTCCACACAGTAGGAGGGCTGATGTGGGTCTACGTATGATTGTTTATATATATATATATATATATATATATATATATATGTATATCATGTGTGTGTGTGTGTGTGTGTGTATATATATATATATATATATATATATATATATATATATATATATATATATATATATATATATGTGTGTGTGTGTGTGTGTG
>OMLC01056619.1:0-13391 GCA_900302585.1 Regalecus glesne
AAAAAAACTCTTGTCTTTCACCTAGCCTGGACCAGCAGCAAGTGCAACTAATGTTGGGGCTTCCAGCCGTTCCCCCAGCAAGACCGTAGCTCCTCGCGCAGCAGGCTCTACAGTTAGACAAAGGTACACCTCACACCCTGACCCCACAAACTACTGGTCCTGCAAAGAAATGACTGAGGGAAACAGACTGAGAACCCCAATAGGTGTCACCAATTCTTATCAGACTTTCATAATTACCCTTCATGAGTACAGTCTACTGGGCCTCAAATCACTAGCTACTCTTTTTTGTTGGGCTCTGTGCACTGGCTGTTGGCACCTCTGTTGTATTGGACTCAAACTGACCTTATAGCTTTTACCCACGTTGTTTCTCCTAATCAGATCCTGGATCGTATTGTTGTATTGAATTCCTATATGTATGTTGCGTTTGTTAAATGACATTGTAACATAGTAGTAGTCATTAAGCGTAACTCAGGAAGTAGAGGGACTGTCTGGCAGTTGGAAGATTAGTGGTTTGATCCTTCGCCCTTGGAAAAAGCATGTCGAAGCATCTTTGAGCAAGACCCTGAACCCCTATCTGCTTCAGCCCTGTGATGGATTGGTGACCTGTCCAGAGTGTTTCCCCGCCTTTTGCCCAGTGAGCACATCCAAATGAAAACCTATTGTGTTTTCCATCACAGGTTCAGATAATTCATGTAGAGCACTAAGTCATTTGTGGCTTGACCGGTTGGCAGGGCCACCCATACAAATGTGAGTGTCCCCGACTGACTGATCAATGACTGAGTGATCACTTTTGCATGATTGGGCCACTGGATCAGGTGAGTTATGATGGTCCCAGGTATTGGTTACCAATGACTTTGCTGGAATCAGTGGTGAATCAACAAGGTGATTTTCATGGAATGCGTATTGCAAAAAAAGTTATTTGTAAGCACCAGTACCATCCTATTGTATAGGAGCACTCACTGCTCTTATACAATAGGATGGGTTAAAGGCATAGAACACATTTCGTTGTATGTATGTACAATGATAAATTAATAATTCTGCTTCTTATAATAGCCACAAGCAGATAGGAATGAAAATGATCAGACAGTTTGTGGTAAATGAAGGATATTTATGAGTGTTTCAAGCCCAGGCTTTCCATTCATCATGGCAGGAGTGGTTGTAGCCAGATAATTACTACATATTAAAAAAACGGTGCTATTTGACTAAATAATCAGGGTTTGAAAACTGCTGTCCAGTGCAGCTGCTGTTCACAGAGCTGATGTCAAAACAGTAGCTTTGTACTAAACGTAGCCACGCAAAATAGCTACTTAATGTGGTTGTGGTCCAGCTGTATAGTAGCTGTATAGTAGCTTGTAGCCTGTTTCTCCTCAACTAGCTTTTATTTCTCTTCAGAGCTGTTACAAAAAGAGTTGATCTGTCATTATATCCCCAATCCCAAATAACAATTCGTCGCACAGACAAATGTGTTAGATTTTGATTAGAAATTGTTAATTAGAATTTGTCGATTTTCATATTTCCTAACTGAATTGTGCAACGCTTATAAACACACATAAGCCCCCCAAGGATTGCTGAATCAAGGGTTGACTGCCGTTTAGCACTCCTGGAGCAGTTTTAGGATTGTGACAGTGATTTTTGTAGATGTAAACCTCAGTTTCTGAATTATCAGCAATCTTCACAACTAGAATCAATGATTGGTGGATGACTGTCCTGCTCCAAATCAAGTACTTATTAATAGACAATGTGCATGTGCTTTGGGAGCTGACAAACCAGATGTTGTGGGTTTGAAGCCATCAAGGGCCATCAGGAAGGGTAAGTCCTCATCCACCAAACTCCATTGAAGTCCGTGTCCAGCCCCACCATGTGGGGACAAATCCTGATGTGTGAAAAATGGACCTCATTAATATATGGTGTGCTTTCAATTTGCAAAAATCATTCCCCGCTCCCTCTGTGTACAAACTCCAAGACACATTTCTGCCCACAGCACACCTATCACCTCCTTTTGTATATGTGTGTATGTATTTTTCACACACATTTCCGTTGGGCTTGATTGGATCATAGCAGCAGATAGATGTTTGGTGCTACAGGCTCAATCAGCTAGTAATCAGAGGTGGACTGTCAACTTCCTCATTATTACCCGTGACAATCGGCCTCTCCATTACCTCATTAACCTCTGTTGAATCTCATTGCATGAGTAAACTAGCCATGAATCAACAAGCCCTCTCTATTACTAGTTGGTGTGTTCAGAATGCAGGACGTTGTGCCATAGTTATACTTTAGTTGTTATTCTTTTGAATAATCTACCTAAATCTATTGTGACTAATAGTAAATGGACTTGTTATTATATAGAGGTTTTCTAGTCTAGCGACCACTCAAAGCCTTCTGCATCATATGTCCTACATTTACCGAGTAAGGGGGATTAAGACAGGATGCCCTTTTCCTGACACCCCCCAGTGGAATCAAACCTGCTACACCTAACTTGGAGGTGGGTACACTTGCCTCTACTTAATGTAGTTTGGTTTCCAGGAAATGACAAAGCTCGAGGGGAAACGGACACCTCTAGCCTCTAGTTTTAGACAAGAAGGTCTGAGAGTTTGAGATCAAACTTACTGCTGTCGATAGCCCTTGGCAATCTTAAGCCAATATGACAATGTGACCAGATACATGCTTATCAATGCTAATATTGACTTGTTCTTGCATTCCACAGGAAAGCAACCAGCAGTGGTACACGCAGTGCTGGCAGGACAACAGCATCGGCAGGCACAGGGGGCATGTGGCGCTTCTACACAGAGGACTCACCAGGACTCAAAGTGTAAGTGTTGTATTGGAGTTAAACAAACACACTCACACATGGGTGTGTGCATCCGCGTACACATCTGGACCCAGATGTTCACACGAGCACATGCAGTGACAGAGGGTCTGAGGCATTTTTTGCCTTGTTTTGAGGTTTGAGTTCACGCACGTGGAAAAGTCTGTAAGTTTGGCCCAACAAGTACACAAGTGTATGTTCACATTCCTGAAGGTGTTGATTGAGCATTCATGTGTCTTAAAATCTCCCACCACATTTAGATTTCCGTTCTTCCAAAGCACATACCTGGCATTAGAAAAATATTCCCGTCTCCTGACCATACTCCAATGATCGATGGTGCTGTGTTTGTTATCGGATGCCTTTCCCAGTAGTCGAGGGAGGGCAGTCGAGCTGTAAAGCGTTGTAATATTGAGTGCATGTTTGTTCCTGCATTAGACGCTAGCCTCAAAGCTTCATTAAAGCATCCACTTGGAAAGGTCAACTCAATTATAGCCTTCTGACAGGGGGAGGAGGGGCTAACAGAGGAGAGACGGTTGGCATGGCAATGCTGCTACTTAGTGATGCACCCCTCCACCCCAACCCCACTTAGACTCTCCTTCAGAGATGAGAGGACCCCCTCATTTCTAAAGCTCATCAATAAAATCAACCACTCCACTAAGACTGTAGCTCTGGATGGGGTTATGGCGAATAGTGGGATTCTTTTTGGTTTTTGACTTGTGTGTGGGTGTTAATCAGTGTTTTTCCTCTCCAATAGTGGACCGGTGCCGGTGCTGGTGATGAGTCTGCTCTTCATCGCCTCTGTCTTCATGCTACACATTTGGGGGAAATACACTCGGTCCTAAACCATGACCCTATGACCTCTGACCCTTCACTTCCTACCCCTGCGCCTTGACTTAATGCATTGGACCTGGACCAAACAAAAGAATGAATGAACAACATCCTTAACTCCTCCAACACTACGCCATACACCCAGCTGGCCCCCCCCACCTCTCATCAAAATTGAGTTTTCTATGTTCTCTCCTTTCGGTAGATGGTCTTCATCCGCACTGAAAGGTGTCCACCTCGTTGCTTTTGACTGTCCTGTGTGTTTACATTCATCTGGGATGACAACAAGGGAACCATACTCACCTGCCCCAGTTGCAGCGTGTGTGGTATCCCCACCAAGCAACAACGGCGAGTGTGTTTCCTCCTCCACAGCACGTTGGCTCAGTGTCCACGGACATCGTTGCCAGCAACGTCTCTCTCTCGCTAGCCAGAGTTAGAACACATAGGGTTTTTGTTAACATTTGTATAAAATGTAATTGTGATATTACACAATAAAAGGCTCAGATAAAATGCGGGCGTGGGTTTTAAGTTGAGCAGTATTTAATTTCCAGGACGTGTTTTAAAAATAATGAAATTGACGTCGAGCTCTTTCGGAATCGGAGTGAATTATATTTGTAAGCCGGACTGCAGGGCAAAGCGGATGTTCGGGTTGCTGCCTTGAAGCTACTGTAACCAATAGACTGCTGAAGGTATTATCACTCTCAATGTTTGCTGAAAATCTCAAGACTGAAATAAGAGCCATCCGTCAGACCTGCAGGAGATGGTGTTCATGATTTATTTTGCATGGTTAAGTTCTACATGTTGCGTTTCACCACATAGTGAAATGCAGTGAGTGCCAGATAAGTTACAGTAATTGGAGGTAAGTGAAAGCCAGTCAAATAATTATTATTTCTTGAGACTTCCAACATCTCTGAAGTTGTATAAGCCACACTGGTATGATTGTCTACCTGTGTGCTGCTCCATTTGAGTTGAACAAATACTGTGTAGTTATCTCATACATTTATGTGTCAATCTCCACACATTTGCATTGAAACTGCTCATCTCAAACGGTTTCTTACACACCAAAATCGCAATTACTGTCTAATGAGGCAGTCTGCTACCAGAACATGCTTTAGGCCTCTTTACGTCCTGCTATGGCTCTGTGTATGTGCCCTTACCCAAAGCATGTTTGCACAATACATGGAGCCCGCTCGTGTTTTCTACTGCTTATTATAAAGAATGGAAGAGCCATACGGGGCCCATGGTAGCTCAGTGGTACTGCATGTCTTTTGGGAACCGACCACCCAGAGGTTGCAAGTTTGAACCCACCACGGGATGTCAGGAAGGGCATTGGACCTTTATCTCCCAAGCTCCAAGTCTGTCCACCCCCACAACGTGGGGACTAATCAGGACACGTAAAACGGACCTCTCGTCACAAAGGATGGAAGAGCATTAAATGTGTATGCAAGCAGGCTTTGCGTGTGAAAAGCCAACAGCTCTGAAGTGACACAGAATATTATGACTTTAGCTCTTAGAATTGCAGCAGCTAAGTCCTCCATATTATCCAGCTTTCTACTGCAGGAAGGCAGACGTACTGTAAGAACGATGCTGCTGCTATTTAGCAACCCGAGTCAAGCCACCATTCAAAAATGATGGCAGTGAGGGTGGCCCAGGTGGCTCGCCTGGTAGACTGCGTACCACATAGGGCCGAGTCCTTACCACATTGGGCTGGATTTGAATCTGACTTAGACCCTTTACTGTAATCTCATCCCTCTCTGCCTGCCTGTCCTGTCTCACTCCACTATCCTATTACATTACATTCAATTCACTGTCCTATCAAATAAAGGTGTAAAATGGCCACTGACAAAAAGATGATGGTGGTGGGAGCAATGAAAAATGTTACACACCCATAGTTACCATAAAGTTTAAAAACATGAATTATGTTGGAAGTTAGTAAATCAACAACATCGGATTTGAGAGGATGTGTACTCCAAAGCTCATGCTTGTCTGCTAAGATGGCTGAATGAAGTCAGTTGTAGCTTTGGTTGAGTTGCACACCTGAGTTTGTCCCTGTGATAATCTCACACGCTCTTTCTGAGATTTATACAGTAGAGTTTGACCAGGCAAACCCCCTCCATGCCCTGCTCATCCTGAGGGGGGCGCTCCAGACTCGTCTGACTCAGCCAGCCAGACACCTCAGGTCTCCTTGCACACATGCAAGCATACATGTGTTAATAACCAAACTCAGGTACATATTTAAAAAAGAAATAAAACAGTAGCCGCAAGTAACAAACACAGCTTTGAGTGGAATCTCACAGAGATGCTCCAGTTGAGACTCCACACCAAGCACCTGAGATGGTTTTAAACCTGACCCGCATCTGAAGTTAGAGTGTGTTGTAGAAAAGCACGCAGCATGAAGCCTCTGTGCATGCTAGACGTCATCCACCTTCCGGTGACATCCATACCTGTATCCTAACCCAGATATGGATGTCACCAGAAGGTGAGTCAGTTCATGTGGACACAGCCACCACACACCTTGATGTTTGGCAGCTTGAGTGATGAAGTTGTAGATGTTCTATAAACTGTCGTCTGAATGCGTAGCGGTAAACATAGCTGCTGGCCGGCCAGCATCTCCGGGTTATCTGTGTTGAATATGAAACCACCAGCTGGCACCGTGTGTGTGTGTGTGTGTGTGTGTGAGCGTGTGAGTGTGAGTGAGCTTGTCCACTGTTAAACATAGCATTTGGATCCTGTTCATTAATTCATCCTGTTGCTATGGCTCTGCTTCCCCACCAGCCTCCAGTGTTTGAGGCAAACATAGTCACTACTCACACACACACACACACACACACACACACACACACACACACACACACACACACACACACGCCCCGCGGCCCAAGGCACGGTGGCATAACACGGCAGTGGGCCAGAATAATTTAATGCAACAATTAAATATGGAGGAGCTGCGGTGCCTCGGTGTTCAGGAGCCAAACAGGCCCCGTCAGCCTGTGACAGTGGCGCTCACCAGAGCCAGCTCGCCCTGAACCAACCGACTGTTAAATCCAGGGCCCAGGACAAGGTAATGTCTTAATAACTGTGTATAAATAGTGGTGGACACGCGCTGTATGGCTGCCCCGTCTGTGTGTGTGTGTGTGTGTGTGACGGAGGCCTGCATAGGATACACCGTGCATGTGAGGTGTTATCTATGTAACAACAGTCAGTTACGCTGTTAAAGTGTATTAAAATCACACAAACTATATGTCAACAAATAGCCATGACCTGACACGTGGTGCCTAAGGACAGAATAAGTGGAACTGTCGAGACGCCAGCGTGGGTCCCCCAGTTCATTCGGTCCCCACTATGTCTCCATGCTGGCTCCGCCCTCACCACGGCCATTTTGCCAATAGTGTTGGAGAGGAGCTCAAGTGCCGTAGGCAACACTTGACCGGAGGACTTTTGTGTTTTCAGCCTGTCTTGTGTGTCGCGTGGGATCTAAAATCTTGAACGTAACTCTGGCCATTGCATTTTGTTGAGAGAAAATAAATGCAGACTGCCTCCAAAGGATGTTCTGTCCCAGGTGTCTTCTTTCAACACAACGTAACTCGACAAGCCAGCGGCCAACAGTATTAGCAGTTGGATGATATGAAACAGCAGGCAAGCTAACCCGAGTCGATGACAGTGCACCCCTAACCCTTATGGATCATATGGTCTAACGAGGCGATGTTACCCATAGCCTAACCTCATCTGGCCATGCACAGATCTGATAGGTAGCAGGTATGGACAGAACCATCCCCCAGGAGGGTGGGGAGACACTACCTGACCCTGGTTTCCTCCACGTCGTCATGTGCTTGACGAGGACAGGACGATGGACGGAGTGACTTCTCCACAGGGGATCAGGTCCACAGGCCTTCACACCCTCGGCTGCACACACAGGTTTCACCGAGAGGAGTCAAATCAATGGTGTGGCCAGACAGCTGGTAACCATGCGGCGTCTCTGTGTGGCAGAAAGAGAAAGTAGGATTCTGTGATAACATGCTTGCCACAAGAGGAGAGAGCAGACGCGGGAGACGACAGGACAAACCAGAGAAAAGGCAGACGGCGCTCGGCTTTCTTTCAAGCGCTTCCTCTCTACCTTTTGTCACTAGAAACCATATCCTGTGGAGAGACCGCCATCTGCACCGAGGGACGGTCCCACACGGGTGCATGGAGAAAACCATGCACACAGACACACAGTGAATACAGGAGAGCTGTAAATAGGTCACATGTACTTTCTCTCTTACGTGACACATGCTCCCTTTGTGGTTTTGCATGAAGAAGAACAAGATACTGCCAGGACAGGACACAATGCCCAGAGATGTTCCACAGCGCTGATAAGCACCCACACACACATGAGCCCTGGGGATTCCATCTCACTGTCAAGACCACCGACAGCACATCGGACATGGGAGGGGGAATTACAAAAAGTCTCTCATAAGACAAGATATGCAGAATAGGGGTTTATGACACCCTGCTGTCTCGGAGTTTAGGGCGGCGCAGTGGTTAGCACTGTTGCCTCACAGCAAGAAGGTCCTGGGTTTGAATCCCGACCCAGGTCCTCTCTATGGGGAGTTCACCCCGTGTCTAGGTGTTAGGGTTACTATTACTGCCTGTGCCCCTGAGCAAGGCAATGGGGAAAAGAACTGGAGTTGCTCCCCAGGCAGTCTGGATTTGACTAATGTACAGCATAAATAGACAAAGTGTGAATGTCGAAATATTTTCATACCACCAGTGAACAATAGGAAGGGACAAAATGCGTGCAGGTACATTCTGAATTAATCGAGAGAAGAAGCAGAGGAGGAGGAGGAGGAAGAGGGAGAAGAAGCAGCAGCAGCTTTATTTGTCATCGTAGACACATCCAATGAAACGTGTTCTCTACATTTAACCCATCCTATAGTATAGCAGCTGTGAGCAGCTGCAGCGCCCAGGGGGCAGCTGGGGGTGGGTTCAGTGTGTTGCTCAAGGACACCTTGACACACTTTCTGCAGAAGGGTGGGGATCGAACCACCAATCCTCAGTTTACTAGATGACCACCTTACCTCCTGTGCCACTTTTCAGTCTTACCTATATAAGAGGTTTAATAGTAGGAACCGAGGGAAACGTAGGTCACAAGCCATAGCCATGCAATACTGAGTGTAAACACATACATATGGTCACTCATCATCATCATCTGACCAGGGGTCGCTGGTTGATGTCTCATCCCATGTAGCAGCTCATGGGCCCAGTATTCTGCTAGTGGCTGGTGGTGGGTAGCACGCCTTGCTCTTTCAAGAGGTGATAGCTTGTTCACTGTAAGATAATCTGTCTCCGCTCCCTGGCAGAGAACATGGCAGCAGTCATATGCATCTGGGTCATTCAGGTCAGAGGAAGACACACACACACACACACACACACACCCACACACACACACTGAGAGAGAGAGAGAGAGAGGTGTGTGTATGTGTGTGTTCTTGTACGTCTGTATTTGTGAGGACCAACTTGAATCTTTAACTCTCAGTCACTGTATTTTGGCCAGTCCCCGTCTCCTCAAGGGTCTGCTTTGGGGTTAGAATCAGGGTTATGTTAAGAACAAGGATAAGAGGATGAATGCATCCAATGGGCCTCACATAGATAGAGGTACAGGTGTGTGTGTGTGTGTGTGTGTGTGTGCGTGCGTGTGTGGTTGCACACACAGGGTTTCCTGAACTTGGACCCTGCGGCAGACATAACTAACAGGGAGTCTGGTCCAAGGCTGAGTCTGCATCTCCATCACTATCTCTATGCCCTCTCCCTTAAATGTTGTCGATGGCACACTCATCTCGTGGGTTCTCCATGGTGGACTAAGACCGCCGCTCACCCCTTTCTCTTACTCCCTGTAGATGTACACACACATATACTGTAGTATCACCTTTAACATACTCAAACAAATCAGTCCCATACAGTTCAAAAGCTTTTCTGATTCGTCAGATTGCTTTTAGGAGAGGTTGGCCGACTGAAACAGGATTCAGGTCAACTAACTCGCAACTCTGTTGACAGAAGTCCATGTTCAGAGGCCACCATCAGTCCCCACGTTGTGGGAGTGGATACGAGACTTAGATGGAGGTTGGGGGTTCAAGGCTGGATGCCCTCCCTGATGTGAGTCTGAGCCCACAACATCTGGCTCATCAGTTCCTTTAGCGTGCGCTCTACCGCTGAGCTATAGCGGTCCTTGTGGTAGCTAGTTGCTAGCTGAACCGGTGCTAAAGCATATGCTCCTCAGTGTCAATGCAAAGCGTCTGATCATGACGATATGTAAGAAAAAGGCTGATTACATCCTAATGAACTGCATGTCCACACAATGCTGCTGCCCTGTCAGGTGTCATCCACTGACATGAATGGATGGCAGACAAAAGCTTCTGAGCAGGTTTTCTAGTCTCTCAGGAACAGCTTATTAGATTATTAGGCATTCTCTGTATTTGTTTGCATTCATTAATCGATATGCGTGGTTTCGTTGTTAGAGTAAATGTTTTAAAATCAGCTTCGGTACAGAGATCTGTGGCTGTTTTTACATTACACAGCTAATGTAATGTAAGAGGCATACTTGGGCAGCACGGTGGCCCAGTGCTTAACGCAGTTCCCTCACAGTAAGAAGGTCCTGGGTATGAATCCCAGACTGTCCCAGGGAGTTTGCATGCTGTCCCCATATCTATGTGGGGTTCCTCCGGGTGCTCGGAGGTCAGAGCATCAGACGAGCGGTGGGAGGCAGAGCACAAAGCAGCACATCCAGAATGATGTGGAGGTGGTCTGTGTATTTAACATACAGCCCATCCTGAATAATGAAGATGAGGTGGTTGTTTATACAAAAATATAAATAAAAACTATGATGCAGCTGAACCCCCCCCCACACACACACACACACTGCCCTCCTTTCATCCGACGTGTTATCAGCAGATGGGCAGCACCACGTCAGCCCTGGTGGTACCCCGTGTGATCGCGCCGGCATGCAGGCCAACTGGGCTGTGATGTCACAGGCATGTGCCTGTCTTACCCCCTGCCACTCCACACCACCCGACACCACCCCACCCCAGGAGAGCAGATCAGACTGGACCTCAGTGGGACTGATTTAGAGGGGTGAGGGGCACAGCTATGCCGAGTGGCTCAGGTGTCAGCCTTTTGCTTTCTAATATTAAAGACACTTGGCGAGAGGCGTGTGTGTGTGTGTGTGTGTGTGTGTCCATCTGTGTGTCCAAGTGGGCGAATGTGTGGGTGTTTATTAGTAGTGTATTTTTAGGGCGCAGTATTTTCCACTCCTTGTGCAGAGGCGTGGGGTGAAGCCGAGGAGGGGGGTGGTTGGTCTACATTGTGTCTGGAGATCACCTGCCTCATGCATACATTTCCCCAATTATCAGGTTATCTATCCACAGTGTATTTCCTCTATTGATTATCTGGTTAGGTTTGACAACATGTCTCAGCCGACAGGCATAGACTCAAGTCCATGAAAACTGGGATGGAATCCAGCGCTTTACCTGTGGTAGTGTCAGGAAGGACATCCCACGTAACATTTTGCCAGATCATCATGAGGATTGAAGAGAACATACCGGACTGTTTGAGGCTCCATATTGGATCAGTCGAGGCCTGGGTTGACAATGACTGCCATCGGTGCTGTATCCTCAGTGGAAACTGTAAAATCTACTGTGGCGACCCCTGAGAAGCAGGGAACAAGCTGAAAGAAGAAGAAGACGAAGTTTGACAACATCCCAGGGCCACGCCCACATTTACTCTGTAACATAGTTCCAGTGCTTACATGATTCATTCAAACCTGGCAAGTTAGACTTTTGGGTTCTTGCCCCCCCCCAACATGGAAACATGGCAACAAGGAATTAAAACTAAAACCAAGAAAAAAAAGAATGGAAAGGAAATCCAATAAGTTTTTGTGTTGATGGGGGCTGCGATAGCTCAGCGGCAGAGCGTGGACTTGGGGAAGTGACGAGCCAGATGTTGCAGGTTCAAGGCCAGGGTCAGGAAGGGCATCCAGGATTAATCCCCCAAGCTCTATCTGAGTCTGTGTCCACCCCACAACATATGGACTAATCATCCACACTCAACCATTTTATCCAAAGTCAGGTCACTGAGTCATGCTGGAAACTATCCCACCCTTCATTTGGTGAAAGGCAGGGAACCACCCTGGACAGGTCGCCATTCCATCTTTGGGCTTGAGCAGTCAGGGGTTTAGCGTCTTCCTCGAGGACACCTCGACGTGCTTTCTGCAGGGGCTGGGGATCGAACCGCCAATCCTCCAATTACTGAACAGCCGCCCTACCCCCTGAGCTATGCCGCCCCTTTCAAAAGGAATCAAGAGGGGCTGCTGGTGACATGTACTGCTGGAGTAGCTGTCAGTCACGTGACAAGCGAATGACACAGTACACGATGCTAACGACAAGGAGAGGCAGTGTGGCGGCGCTCACTGAAGCGTCGCACCCTTTCTGAACCAGAATACACTTCCTGATGAGGGAGTTAGTGAATAATCTACAGAGTAAACTCATTGCTGGTTCCTGTCCTTCAACCAGATGCCATGTCAAAGGGTCTACCACCAAAGTGTGCAGACATCTCTCTCAGCATCATCCTCACTGGAGGACAAAGAAACTGTTGCTGGTTGAGTCTAAGAGAACGTAGCTCAGCAGATCACATGACCCTCTGCTAGCGAGTCAGCGACCCGCACATCACTTTTGACCAGATGATGTCCTTCTGTCCTGTGTGACTTCTAACAGAACTCTGTGTTTTGAGTACGGCCATCTTTAAAATATGACACATGGACCCTGCGTGGGGCCCGTGAGACTGCAGACTAGCCCTGCACTACTGGCCAATGGCTGCTGCCTTGTTTGCATACTGCATATGCTATTATGCACTGAGGTATCTTCATTCTTTCAGAACAGGTCTGTCAGGGCAAGTAGTCCTGAAGCCTGATGAGAGACCTGTGTGTCTGCGTGTCGGAGTACATGTGTGTGTACATGTGTGCATGTCTGTGCATATTCATGTAAGTGCAACCCACTTAACTGCACCTGCGTGTGTGCGAGCAAGTCACAGCAAATAGTACTCAGACTTGGTAGGGCATGTATGGGGTATGTAGGGTCATGTCACATATGGGTTTGGGCCTGGGACCTGACCATGATTTAAGTAAAGTAAATGGGATTGTTTAAAGAGGCCTATTCCCACCCACCTACACACACAAAAACAACGCCCCCTTCCTGCTGTGGCAAAATAACAGTCACCTACCATTCTTATAATCAGTGTGGCTGCATGTTAATTAAAACAAGTAAACTTCAGTTCCATTTCCCGTCCACCCATCCATCCATCCATCCATCCATCCACCCATCCATCCATCCATCCATCCACCCATCCATCGCCAACTGCTTATGTGAAGTTGGGTCATGGGGTCATCCTGGAGCCTATCCCAGCACTCATTGGGTGAGAGACAGGGAAACACCCATGACGGGTCACCATTCCATCTCAGGGCTTGAGCAGTTAGGCCATCAGTGTCTTGCTCAAGGACACTTCAACATGCTCCCTGCAGGGGCCGGAATGGAACAACCAATCCTCAAATTTATAGAGTCCACTAATCGTAATGTACAAATGTGCTGCAATGAGCTTTGACAGAAATACACCATCCTACCTAGACCCTCAGACATATCGAAGACACTGTTTTGTGTGTCTACAATGGATGTGCAGGTGTATGCATGGGTCTACCTGTATGCATGTGCATGTATTGTGCATTTGTGTGGTTATT
>OMLC01056624.1:0-14728 GCA_900302585.1 Regalecus glesne
TGAAGTTAGAGTGATGATGATGGTGATGTGTGTGTGTGTGTGTGTGTGTTTGTGCATTTGTGTTGTGCATTTGTGTTGTGTGAACATTTGATTGTCTGTTATTATCTGTAAGTGTCCACATATTTGTGTGTGTGTGTGTGGAAGGGGGGGATAAAATGGAGTTATCTTAGTATTTCATAGCACATCAGTGGTCAGGGTCCTATTTGGCAACAAATCTCTTTTAAATAAGGACATGAACTTCCTGCTGGTGAAGATGCAGAACTCGTTTTGTGTGGGGGAGGATTCATGACTGTTAGAAATGATGCATTTTACAACGCCCATATTTGAAAGTGGAAACTGGTGTGATAAGGAACATATTGGAAGCACATTATACTGTCAGAGCATGGCAGCTTTGTGGTTAGAACTCCTGGATTAAGGCTGTAAATGGCTGAGCAATATCCTGATATGAAATGTTCTTGTACAAGACTCAAGAGAAACCCTGGCCTTCTCCAGGGTAGTCTTTCTTAAGGTGACCTTACACTCTGACTTTCCCTCTCTTCTAAATTCTATTGATTGTTTTCACTCATTTTACTTTATGTCTTGGGGCGGCGTGGCTCAGTGGGTAGAGTGGCCGTCAAGAGATTTAAAGGTTCATATATATATATATATAGGTTTATATGGAATTATATACATTATATTTACATGCATAAGCAGTATATGTTACATAGTGTTACATGATGTTAGAAGATTGCTGAATCAGACGGACGGTTGCCTGTAAGGAATTGCCCGTCGTGGTAATCTTGCAATAAATAAATTGATAATTGGCGCGTGAATTGCGGTAGGTTCATAGCTAGGCTAACGCTGGTCGGCAGTTAGAGACTGTGCAGCAAGCTAGTTAGACAGACAATGAGAGCGTGTCAGTACGGAATGTTACGAGACAACACACAGAAGCCAGCTCAACGATAAACGGAATGAAAAAAATCGGTTCCCTTTTCTCTATAATTCCACCAGAAAACTTTGACTTTTTGGACTATGCTAATTGGCCCACCTGGATTCGCCGGTTTGAAAGATTCTGAGTGGCAGCTGGACAGGGACACAAAAGAAACAGGGACTGCCCGTGATCAAGCTCAGACAGTTATGTCTTACAACATAGATCTGCCCTCACGAACTCTCAGGAGGAACCGATCTCACATCAGGGTCATTCCAGAGACTACTAGATAGACTAGATTGGGCCGGGCCATAAAGCCACCAAATAGACTGAATTTGTAGACTAGATAGAAAGCAGTGGTTTGGTTCACAAGGTAGATGAAACTGTGCATAGCTCGGGGACCCGCGTAGTCCAACCCGACCCCTAGAGAACAGTTAAGTTTGGAAAATAACGGCTAAGAGTTATTGTGTGACATAGCACTGTTTTCGTTGCTCCCATTATGCAATGTGTTCCCTTTTGGCTTAAACCGTCATGGAGTCTTCTGTTTGTTGGGCTGAGATACCTCGTACAAAATACTGTCTCTCACCATAACTAAATCTGATCTTTGGTATGATGGTTTAAGCAGCATTGAAAATACATCCCCACACATTGGGGATGAAATAATATCCAACTGAGAAGTGACTATGGAGTATATTGAGGAACAAACAGAGATTCTACCTCCGCATTAGCCTTGGCAATACTTACAGTTTCACTGCCCACGGTTGGTTTGTGAATACTGTGAGTTCCTAACTAAATTCTATACCTCCGTGACCCAACACCAGATTCAGTGATTGACAATGGCTAGGTGGATGGATGTGTCAATGTGCACAGTTACAAGTTACAACAGATCACTTCTGGGTAGTCCAACTGCAGTTGGCCCTATTACATCCACTATAAAAAACTTAGTGCTGATACAACTGGATTCTTTGTACTTGCATGGAAACTTGATAGTTCCGAGACATGGAATCGCATGACCACTGTAAGCAGACAGTTTCAGGTTTCAGGTTGTTTTTCTTCAGTCTTTTGTATCCATGTATGTCGATTCCATACATTAGTCTGAGTTTACTCAGTGAAAGAGTGTTCCCAGATGCCCCTGTGTCAATTTTCAAATGAAGTTTGTGTCTATGGCCTGATGCATCACGTGGTCTGACATTCAGTGTTGTGTAGACCTGCTCTCTGGGTGGTTTGCTGTTGATGCTATGCAAACACTTTTCACTGATTGTGATGCAGTGGAATTGTTGTTGGTACATGTGTTCTTCAGCTGAATCATAATAGCCAACAACATTAATTTTGGATTAAGTCTCTGGTCTGTGTCCTTTTCTATGTGATAGTTGTTTTTAATTCTTGTTTTGTGGTGGATGAGATTTACTTCTATTTCTTGTGCTGAAGTCTTGCTTTGGTTGTTGTTTGTCCTTCGTACAGCACCTTGCCCAGTGTCCTTTTGCACCACATGCATAACATTCATCATAGTATGCAAGATATTGGTGAGGTATATGGCTTGGGTCACAGTTCTAGCATGCTCGTCCCCCTTGTATTGCATGCACTTTTTCAGAGTTGGATAATCAAAGCCGGTTTAACTGTTAGTTCCCTGGTGATAAAGCTTCATATTTCCATCCTTCTTTTAACACGTCAGCCAGGGAGTAGCCTCAGGGTTTCCCCACACAGGTCATTCCTCAGTGCATCATGTGACATGCCAGCAATGATAAGCTCGATGAGATGTTCATTTAACTACCCTTCTGTGAATTGGCATTTCAGTGCTGAAGTTCTGGCTCTACTCACAAAATCATCAATACTTTCATTCGGTTTTTGTCTGGATTGCACTAGAAGGAGTCTATGTATCCTAAAGTTCACATTAAGCTTTAGCAGGTCCTTGAAAAAGTCCATAAGCTGGCCTGTATTTTCTTGTCATCATTGCTTAGTCTGCTGGTATTAAGCCTTTTTTGTCCTTCATCTCTTATGCCACAACAGATTTCCTGGCTTATTTGGCATCATCCGTTATTTCTTCATTATCTAAGTAAAGACACATGTTCTGCCTGAACAGTAATATAGCCTCACTTAGACCCGCTTCAGACTAATTTGTCATCAGTATATGTGATGCCATTTTGTCTTTTCTTGCACTTAATCAACATCTCTACTCACTTAGCTTGCTCCTGCTAGCTACTTAGCTTGCCTGTAGCTCTCACTTGCCGTGTTTGGCAATATAAAAATGATCCTTGGACAATCGGCATAGAGTAGTCTCATGGTTGTTTTTCAGAGGTAATCCCTCCGTTGCCACCATGAAGTGATATTTAGAGAATAAGGAAGAAGACTTGAGGACAAGTTCATAACTTAAGTTTACTTAGGTTAGGCTCAGCAACATTACTCACACATGTATTCCTACGCTACTCCTGTAGTTACATATCACTCCGCATAGTTTTAATCTAGTTTGATTGCATATCACAAGAGCGAGTAGCGGAATCTGAGGTCCTTGCTCACCTGCGAGACGAGGATGCAGTGAGGCGTGGATATGGGCAAAGAGTTGACCGTGCTCACAGTGCCCAGCAGAATCTGCCACTGACCCCAAGAAGCATGCCTGAGAGTGGGAGCAAAGCAATGGGCGTCAAGTTAATGAAGTTCAGTGGGACTCATCCGTTAGAGCCATACCTCGCTCAAATGCAGCTCGTGGCTTGGCGCAATGGTTGGAGCACAGAAGATAAGGCGGTCCACCTGGCTTTGGGCCCAAAAGCTGGGGCCCTCTATGTGCTCCTGGACCTCACCCCAATAGAGCAGACCCGACTACTGACTATGCGGCGTTGACAGCGGGCCTGGAGGGGGGCTTTTGGAAGTCTGCACCAGATGTCAGGATGAATGAGCAGCTCAGCAGCCAGCGGCACCGAGAAGTGGAGTCCCTGGGGACAGTTGCCGCGGACATGTGTTTCTTTGCCCGGCGTGCCTACCCGCAACACATGGCTGAACGCCATGACCTGCAAGGACTCATACCCCTTGCTGCGCATTAAGAATAACCTCGATCACATCATCAAATGATGGATGGTTCAGCACATTGGATCTGAAGACTGGCTACTGGCAAGTGGAGCTGACACCAGAAGCCCAATCCTAAACTGCCTTCATCATTGGCTAAGGGCTCTGGCAGTTCCTGATGATGCCATTTGGACTATGTAATGCTTCCGCCCCCTTCGCGAGGCTCACAGAGAGAGTGCTAGCCTCTGTCAGGTGTGTCATCTACCTGGACGACCTGCTTGTCCATACCCCTGGCCTTGGAGGGGCGCTACTCAACCTCCATGAAGTCCTCACAGCAATTTGGGTGGCTGGTCTACACCTCAGCCCTAAGAAGTGTGACCTCCTATGGCACAAGGTCAAGTTCCTGCCGCACGTTGTAGGTGCTGACAGTATGGACACTGACCCAGCCAAGGTCGAGACTGTGAAGAATTGGCCCACTTGATATCAGCAAGGTGCACAGCTGCCTAGGGCTCGCCTCCTACTATTGCTGCTATGTGAGGAACTTTGCATCAATAGCTAGCCCCTTACACCATCTCATAGACAAAGAGTTGGCATTTAGATGGCTTGACGCATGTGTAGCAGCCTTTACCGAGCTTAGCACCACCCTGACGAAAGCCTCTATCTTGGCCTACCCCAATGCTGAGGGCCGTTTCATCATTGATACTGATGCCAGCAATGGGGGGATGGGTGCTGTGCTATTGCAAGAAGGAGAGTGAGGTGAATGAGTTCTGGCCTACTACAGTCACGCCCATCTAGAGAGCTATTACCGCGTAACCCGACGCAAACTCTTGGCTGTGGTTCAGGCGCTCCGCTATTTCTGTCCCTACCCTTACGGGTGGGCATTCCTGTTGCGAACAGACCATGCCTCCCTCTTGTGGCTGCTCAGCTTCAAGGAGCCTGAGGGACAGGTGGTGAAATGGGTCGAGGCCCTACAGAGTTACAACTTTGAGGGGCAACACCGGGCTGTGAGGCTGCAGAGAAACGCAGATGCACTGTTGAGATGACCCTGTGAGGAGACAAAGTGCCGGTATTGTCATCGCCTAGAGGAGTGAGACCAGGTGCCCCTCTCTGCAACCAGAACTCATTAGGATGACACAGTAGGAAACTGGCAGGAGGCGGTAGACCCTGAGCAGGTACTGGAGGTATAGGTTAAAGACCCCATCTTGACCATGGTGGGCCAGTGGATTGATGTGGGGAAACAGACGCCATGGCAGGATATTTCGGCTTACAGTTGAGGCGAAGTCCTACTATTTCCAGTGGGCCACCCTTGCCTGATGTGATGGCCATCTGTACCGGGTGAGTTGAGCTCCTGGATGAGGAGTGGACACCTGGTAGTTACTGATGCCTAGGGTGCTGTGCCAACGGATGCTTCGGGCTGTCCATGGCTTAGTGGGGGTGGGCCACTTCGGCATGACAAAGATGCTGCACTGCCTTTGTCAAAAATTCCAATGGGCGGGCTGCAGTTAGGATAATGAATTGTTAGTGCACAAATGCAATGCCTGCACCGCCCGGAAAGGGCCCACCGAATGCTCGCCCCCTGTCAGCAGTACCAGTTGGGTGCACCCACGGAGCGCATTAGGGTGGACATTCTGGGGCCATTTCCCATTACAGATGCAGGGAACTACTACGTCCTCGTGGCCATGGATTATTTTACCAAATGGCCAGAGGATTGGGCTGTTCCTGACCAGACTGCATCCACAACTGTAGAGCAGTTGCTGTGTGATATGTTCTGCCGGTTTGATGCACCCGAGCAGCTGCACAGTGACCAGGGAAGGAACTTTGAGACACACCCTAGTCCTGAGGGTGTACTGGCTGGTAGTCCTGGAGAGCACCGGATGCACACCAGTTGCTCTCATGTTTAGCCAGAAGCTAAAGACGCTCGTGGTATGAGTGTTTGGCTTCCCGCAGGAGACAGAGGTGCCAAGTGCTCCCAGAATGGAGTACCTGTGGGACCTTCAAGAGCGTCGTGGAGAAGCAGACGACTTTGCCCGGCGTCATCAGGCTGATGCGGGGTGTTGCCAGAAGTGGGCATATGACACCCGTTGCCAGGGCCGGATGTTTTCCCCTGGTGAGCAGATGTGTGTTTTCTGCCCTGCTCAGAAGAAGAGCATCTTGCTTAAGCTCACAGGCCAATGGGAAGGATCCTGCGAGGTGTTGGAGTAGCTTTTGGATGTTGTTTACTGGGTGAGGCTCAACCCCAGGAGATATGTAGTGCTGCTGCACCAGGACCATTTAGCACCCTAGCGCCCTTTGGCAAACCACAAAGGACTGCACGACCAACCCAGTCTACCCAGAACACCTCTTCCAGTAGCTTCAACCCCACCCAGTGGGGTGGATTCCGCGAATGAGAACAGTAAGCCTGAGCCAAGGGGCTCAGAGAAGGTCATGTTGTAGAAGATGGCCACCACGACGTTTTGCAGATTTTGTTGTTTGAGCGGTGGGACGTCCGTCCCCACTGGTGGGGGCTGTGTAGCATCCTGTGACGTGACACTGTTCTCATTGCTCCCATCATACCATTTGCACCCTTTTGGGTAAAACCGTCACGGAGTCTTATGTTTGTTGGGCAGAAAACCTTCATTGTGAATTTGCGTGGGCAGACTACCCTATTTTGACAAATATTAAATAGAGTTTAGAAGCAAACTGTATTCATTATTAAATCCCTCCAAGCATCGGTCACCACAATATGTTAACTATGACACTCAATGAATTCAGTCTTAATAGGAAGTGATGGGCACTTCTGGATAAAAACCGCAAAGAAAAACAGCACTAAGGTCTTGAATGTTGTCCTTAGGTTTGATATGTTCAATATGTTTACTGACTAAGTTCATCTACAGGTGCAGTAGAAGCTAAAGAAGTTCTTTTAGGAGTTTAACAAGTAACTACGGAGGGAGATATGACCAGAGCAGATGTGCACTTGTTGCATAGGGATAAGGTGACAGACATAAAGGAAAGAGGTATGTGGAGTGGGAAGATAGTTTATGAAGTCAGCTGCTGAGTACTAGTTGGGTCCCTCCCATCAGGAACTATATACATTAACATGAGAAGTACATGTTACAATTTTGTATTGGGCAAAGCTGCAAAAGACAAGGATCATTTCAACGCTGACTGGGTACTGACTCTTACATAGCGCTTATATAGTTTAGCGACCACTCATAGAGCTTTACAACAAATGCCTCACATTTACCAAGCTACGTGGTAGGTTAGGAACCCACAATGCCTGACTCCCAGGTGTGCTTGTTACCTGCTACTGCTCATGTGGCTAGAATTGCAAGGTGGTGAAAAATTAAGCAATCTAAAGAGAAAGATTCTACAAAGGTAGTAAAGCTTGAAGAGCCAGGTTCACCTTTCAGTGAAGTATTTTCATTTATGAGCATAAATGTATACATGCTGAATTTGATGAGGTCACAGAGCTGCGTTCTGTTCAGGATAATGAAACTCAAACACAGGTTTTTGAGGTATCTGAAATGAGCATGAAAACATTCAACGTAAGCAAGGTGAATATGGAGACTCAAACAGACAAATTTGATAATGCTTCTAAAGAAAAAAAAGTGGGCCATATATTTTTGCTATGATTCATAGAGAAACAAATGGATCTCTTATTCTCTTTGTGAATGGTGAGCTTTACCAAGAGCAACATACATGTCGTTAACGTGTCTTTGTATGCCCTACACAAAACCGGAAACCATTTGGTTATAGGTATGCAGACTTTGGTAGTCTTTCATATAATGGTTAGTTTTGAGAACCAAATAAGTTAACAAATCAATTGACTCTAGAGAGGGCAAATTATCTGTGTTGCATTGGTTCCCTTGTATCAACACGGGATCGGTACTAACACATATTTTCTCAAAATACCTTTTCTTCACATGTGCCTGAAGTTTCTTCCAGTAATCCATCCATCCATCCATTGTCAACCGCTTATCCGAAATCGGGTCGCGGGGGAACTGGAGCCTTTCTCCGTTCTCATTGGGCGAGAGGCGGGGTACACCCTGTATAGCTCGTCCATCTATCACAGGGCAGAGCAGTTAGGGGAACAGTGTCTTGCTCAAGGACACCTCGACACGCTTCTCTGCAGGACCGGGGATCAAACCTGCAACCTTCTGATCGCCAGGCGACCGCTCTACCCACAGAGGCATGTCGCCCCCAGATAATAATAATGATAATAATAATAATATTCAAGAAAAAATAGCTCTGGAATCGACATCAGTCAGGATTGGTATCGGAAAATATCCAAATTCAGGAAGTGGAATTTGGAACTGAGAAAAAGTTGATTGGTGCACCTCTAAAAGCTACCTTTCATAAGCATCTTATAAAACCCCTAGTAATATTTTGTTAAAGTATATATTCATAGAAAAGGGAAATAGATGATACCAAGTATTTCAGTCTTAATACTTTGGGAAAATAGCAGCTGCTAATATTGATTATCTGAAGTTATCAGAGGCAGTAAAAAAAAGTGACACCTTTTGAGCCGAGTCCAGAATTTCACTCTGCTGTTTCTCATGAAGGTCTAGTTGTTGCTCGAGTTCTACCTCTCTCTGGTCCCAAACCAATTGATGCTCTTCTTGAAGCTGACATAAGAAAAAAAAAGCGTTGTTGAGAGTTCATCAAATTACAAATTTACAGGTTTGGAATTATGAGAATATTAAACACCCAAAGGTAACATATTCCTCAAAATCTCCAACATCTTTGCTTTAATTCCCTTTAGAATTGAATTGGCCTAAATCAATTACAGGGATATGATTTGTTCAGGCTCCAGGAAGCCATTGACTGAACATCCATCCATCCATCCATCATCAACCAACCGCTTATCCAAAATCGGGTCGGGAGGGGAACTGGAGCCTATCTTAGTCCTCATTGGGCAAAAGGCCGGGTGGTACCCTGTATAGGCCACCAGTCAATCACAGGGCAATTGAATGAACAATAAGTTGAAATGTGTTGAAATGTGTTTGTCAACATGAGCTTTGACCATAATGGGGTAGGCATTTATGAATTATATCTAGTTATATAACTATAATTATATATAATTTATTTGAAGAAACCAAGGCAAGTACTAAAAAATGAGCCGAATAATCTAGTTATTAAGTGATTTGTATAAATCTCAGGCAATACAGGCCCGTTCCAGTTTTCACGGAATCAATGAACTGGCAGCTGATGTTTGAGTGAAATATGAAACAGGCTTGTACTGGCCAAGATTGAAACAAATAATTATAATAATTGTATTTGACTTACATACACGCACGCACGCACGCACGCATGCACACACACACACACACACATACACACAATTCTTCAAGGAAACCACGAATGGAGGGGAGAATGCTCATCAAACAAGATAAAGAGCGAAATAATCGAGTAACTCAAGTCATTTATAAGGGCATGAAACAAAGGAGGTAGGATGGCTGTCTAATAATTGTGAGATTGGTGGTTTGATCATTAGTTCCTTCAGAAAGTTTGTCGAAGTGTCCTTGAGCAAGGCAATTAATCCCAAATTGCTTTGGACAAATGAAAAATTAGACCGTTGGCTAAATCTGGCATATTCACATTCTAATTGTTTGATAATAATCAGTCTAATAAATAAAGACTAAATTACTAGGCAGCTTATGATTTCATGAAGCATTAAACAGGCTTGTACTGCCCAAGATTGAAAAACATCACTCGAGTCACTGGATTGTGTGTGTGTGTGTGTGTGTGTGTGTACGTGTCTCACAGTGTTTTGCTGTACAATATCCTCCTGTAGAGAACAGATGGTATGCTCCTGCTCTTTCACCAGGCTTTTAAGATACTTGACCTCCTCTGTCTTGACCAGCAGCTCCCTGCTGCTTCTCAGATCTTGCAAGCGAGCCTCCTCTAGTTTTTTGTGCCACTCCCTCACCTGTTTGGAGTCAACATTGGAGTTAGTGTCAACCTTTTCTGTACCTCCAAAACAAAGGCATGTCATAGTTTTACTCTACATTTGCAGGCCTAAATGTTCAGGGTGGCAAACACTGAAATCACATGATCTTTTCTCTGTAGGCTCTTTAAGTTGCTAATTCCCCCCCGTGGGACTAATAAAGGAATATCTTATCTCCTTTCTTATCTTATGATGCGTTTTTCACTGATTTTTCAGTCTAAATTGAAATTTCATTTTTTCAAAATTTTGATTCAATTTTAATATAATCAACCCTATGGAAATGAGAACAGCAGTGAAAAGACGAGTTATTGTTTTATTACCGTTTATAAATTATTGTCTATGGGTCGGATTCTCCATGAAATCTGTCAAAATGATTTATGGCACACAGCGGGAATACATCGTCACAAATAAAGATACATTGCCATGTTGCTGTAAAGCTTGCTTGAAAACAGCTGTTTTCCAAACCTCATATCTCACTTTCCTCTTCAAAACAAATACATGAGCTACCAGAGGGTGAAGGATGACCTTTGTGACCAGAAGCAATGCTTATGTGGGAAATAGTTGTTGTTTCACGAAACACAATTTATTTTGTCAACAGGGACTGCGTGAAGCCGACAAAAATCCCACATTACTCATAACTACTTTAATGATAGATAAGACTACAGAATACAGGTTATCATTGTTTCCAAATCAAAGGCATCCATCACTAAAGATTTAACATGGTCATAAATCTGAAGGAAAATAATCTGGATGTTTATGTCTTTTTGTGACCACAAGCGGTTTCCTCACGCACCAGTTTGTTAAATCACTGATGTAATGAAGGTAGTTTTCGAAGACTAAAGTCATTGTCTGAGACTAGTCTTAGACTAAAGTCAAAGTCTTATACTTTACTATACTGAGACTGAGACTATTTAACCTGTTCAATGCAAAATTATCAAATGTCAATTCATCAAACTGTCATTAAATCATTTAGTCAACCTACCAACCAACCCACAGCTACATAATAATACATGCACCCAGGACATATTATAATAACCCTGAAACTGGATGACTGTACCAATCATCTTCACCAACCTTCTGAGCTCCTTTCACATCTTTCAGTGTTGAGATGAGCTCCTCGAGCCCTTGGAGGCGCAGCTCAAGCTCCGCTGCTCTGCCCTCTACCTTCCTCCTCTCCTCTTCTGCCTTCCTCTTCTCTTCCTGGGCTTTTCCTCTATCATCCTGGAGGTTCATCATAGTTAGAGCGAACTTCTCTTGCTGGGGGAGCGGCAGAGCTCCTGCAAACTGTCTGCGTAGTGACTGGATGGTCTGCCGTAGGTGCTTGGCCCGATTTCTGCCCTCCCGGCGGGCAAGGAACAGGGCTCGCTCTCCGGCATCCAGGCGCTGTTCAGCACGGAGTTTGTAAGCTTCCAATTGTTGGACATGGGTGAGGCTGGCCTCCATCTTACTCACAGCGGCCGACTCACTGAGCTGCAGTGCTACAATATGCTGATGGAGTTTGGCAATGAGGGCCTTTTCATCAGACTGCGACTGAGGGGAGAGACGAAGTTGAGATTGTGGAGGTTATTGAAAAGAATGCTAGAAAGAAACAAGTATGTAAGTATTTCCGTGCTGGGGAAGTTAAGACAAAAAAAATACTTTGGCATTTATTCAACCTCATGATTATGGCCTTAATAATATCTATTTCCAAATAAATAAAGTTGTAGCAGGAGTGTTAATCAGTTGTTGGGTAAAAATAATGCTTGACTACTGTGTGAAGTCCTATCAACATGGTTATAAGTTTCTGTTTTGATAGTTAAATTCACAGTAAAAATTTTCACTGAAAAATTGATTCGCTTGATTTTGTTTGACTAACATTACATAAGGTCCATTTAGATTGGTAAAATGTAAATGTAAATTGTTTTTATAAAGTGCTTTTCTAGTTTGATGACCACTGTAAGCTATACTTTGGGTTATGGTGAGAGTAAGATCAGTAACCCTTTTTGTACACATAACTAAAATCCTTACAGCCAAATTCAATTCTAGAAAATCCGAAAATCCAAAGAGGAAACGATGCAAATAGGCAGGAAGTGAAATGACGACAAGTCATACTTGAAGAAAATTGATTTGTTCAAATATCTTGGACTTTGGATTGACCCTGAACTCTCCTTTGAGCCCCACATTGATTTTACTATAAAAAGATTATATGGTTGTCCGAGTTCACTTTATCACTCAATTGATTCTTTTACATGTCAAGCTCCCCAAAAAAGGAACAACTTCTGACTTGATACTACCTGTCTGATTATACTGACATTTTCTATCAGAACACCTTCGACACTCATTTTAGGCCGCTTAAAGTTCTGTATAATTCTCTATATAGATTTTTTATTTAGATGTCCATATAGAACTCACCATTGCTTCAAGTATGAATCGTGTGACTGGCTGCAGCTTGGATCTAGAAGGCAATTTTACTGATTCCGTTAATCTTCAAATGTGTTAACTTTACTTGGTTGTATTATTTCACATAGTTTTTGGTTCTGTGTATATCTTCATATCCACTCAGACATAAGCAATACCCCGTTTTTTGTTCCCAGAAATTTCACAAAAGTCAGAAGCAGGTCCTTCCAATACAGAACTCCTTCCAACTGGAATCCCAAAAAGAGGTGAATCGGTTCATCTAGATCAGAAGTTAAGATCAATTCAGAATTCCCCTCTTTTTGTAATTCCCATACCTGGATTATTGAGCATGCATCAAGATGTTCCAACTGGAATAATCTTCCTCTTTTTTCTAATATCTCCTATCGCTTTCCAATGTGTTAGGACATTTTATTTTCTAATCTTAAAACCATCTATGTATGTTTTCAATTTGTGGATACTTGAAGACAAGCCACATCAATCAATCATGTCACAGGGGACCTCGAGTCTATCTCGGTGCTCATTGGATCAAACGTGCTACCTTCCGATCGCCAGACAACTACTCTATCTACTGAGCCATGTTGCCTCTCTTTATGTTAATGTAATTGATTTATTATCCAGGTTGTTGTATCCAATTTTTCCTGTTCTGAGGACTGGGGCCGTGGGTGGGAGAAGGTGAGCAAGTTGTTTATATCTGTCTATTCACAGTGCATAATAGTCACGAAACGCTTGTATGCGTTTATGAAATTGTGTTTGTCTATAGGACCCCCTTGATAATACGATAGGACATCTCAAGGGGTTATGCGCCAATAAATTCCTCAAATCTCCATAACCAATAGTACCATGGCTAAGTTCCTTGCATTAAGAAGATCTAACTTCTTTTTGGATTACAACACTAACAATGTTACAAAAGAGGGGAGAATGTTACTTTTGCAATTCAAGAAGAAAAGAGACCAACTTTCCAGCTGTTCAGGATCTAGTAGTGGAAGAAATGAATGCAAAGTACTTTATCGCCACATGGACCAAGCCGGTGGAATTTGTTATTTATATTTAACCAATCATATTGTATAAGAGTAATGTGTCCAACCACAGCCCGATTATGGCTGCTTTAGACTTGTGCTACTAAATTGATGTGAAACAATGTGAAGAAACATATGTATCAAACATGAGACAAAAAAACCTACCTGGTAGTCCAGGACGTGTCTCTTCAGAGCCTCCACTTCCTTTTCCCTGGACTGCTGTCTGGCCTCCAGAGCAGACACCTGCATTTTAGCTACATCAGACACTTCCCGAAGCCTGCATGAACCAAAAAAATGTCTAATTACTTGCAGGTATCTAGCTGATTTTCTTGTCCACAGCGACCGAGAAGAACTGCACTGGTATTAGGCTACATCTTAGATTAGCATGCTGACCAGACAGATCACATGACTAAACACAGAACGAAGTTCATTTGTATGCGTCGCGATCAGTCCCCATGTTGCGAGGGTGGACACAGACCTTGATGGAGTGTGGGTGATTAAGGTCAGATGCCCTTCATGACGCCCCGCGGTTATTTCAAACCTGCAACATCTGATTTGTCAATTCCCGAAGGGTGCGCTCCACTTCTGAGCTACCACAACTCCAGGACTGAATATAGAGATTACCTGGGAAAATATAGTTGGGGAAAGTGAGAGAGTACTACTCTCTCTCCCTCGCTAAGTGACTCAAATGATCCAATAGCCAACCTCACCCAAAATTCCTCCAGTGGCACTTTCTATGCCAAACAGAATAAAGCAGTGTGAAGCATTCCTCAGATGTAAATGTCTAGAAAATTGTGCAAACATTAGGTAGAGTAAACACACTCAATTCACTTCCCTTTGATGAGAATATGTATTAAAAGAGATGTTTACATTCAATCATAACTAGGATCTGATGGATATATGATCTCATAACTGATATTTCCCCTTGTGGGACTGTTAAGGGCAGGGGCGGCGCTGGGGGGTATTCAAGGTATTCACAAATACCTGTTTTTTCCAGAGATACCAATAATTTTTTTCTGCCTCTGAAATTTTTATTTAAGATATTTTGTGGATTTTTCTTCAGTTGAGTTCCAACCCTCAGTTATCATGCATGGAGACCAATAGACAGTCGTTATCTATACTTTGAGCGTTTTCTTTCATAGACAAACATATCAATTACTCTCTAATCCGCTCTAAGCAATTTTCAATTGTAATGAGGTGCGATATCTCTGCTAAGGAAATCTCACCCAGGTCAACCTATTCAGGATGATTCTGAATACATCGTCGTTGTTTTATTGCGAAAAAATGACGTCAACACAATTGATTGTTACACACACGCCATTGTATCACAGCCGGGTGGGTGGCTCTGACCTATTCAGTTGAGATCTGAATACCTCGAGCTAAACCGCGCGAGATCGTGGTTTTCTCTTATCATGGATTTGGCTTTGGGTAGTGAATATCGTTGGGGGGTTTCGAAAATTTTTGAATTAAGATCGACCCAAAGGG
>OMLC01056626.1:0-11985 GCA_900302585.1 Regalecus glesne
CTGTCTATCTGTCCATAACCCTCTGTGGATGGGGGTCAGAATTCATCCACCGTATCCCTGCGTGTCGTAAGAGGCGACTAAAAGGGTTGGCGTCAGGAAAGGCTTCCGGTCATAAAACTTCGCTCCACAACAAAATTCATAGAGAGTCAATGACTTGGAGGAGACGAATCCATGGACCGGTCAACCCCCGCTAGCGGGGAAAACGGCCGGAATACAAATCCTGTTTGTGCGTGTGTGTCTATCTGTCCATACTGTATATAATGCACATATTTCCTACCCTACCCTGTTTAATGTTGTCTATACTACATGTTGTTTCCTGGATGTGATGTCTCAGTACTGTGCTCTACACTGGCTGCTGTTGCACCGCAATTTCCCCCAGTGGGACTAATAAAGGAATATCTTATCTTATCGTATCTTATCTAAAAGCTTAAAGGGACAGTTTCCGAGAATACCTGTTGCAGGTAGTGAATGTAATCTGCCCAGAGAAAATGTCTTTATTCGAAAACGTCAGTCTTTGCCCAAATACATTCCCAGTTGTCCAAACTATTCAGGGAGATAATGTATATTTTCAGTAGCAATCCCCTGTGAAAAGCTGTTCTAAACTATGAACTTTAATAAATAGCTTCAAACTCATCAATGAACATACTGTATCTAGGCTGTTCTCTTGGTGTTTACTGCCTATACAAAGCAAATGTGTCGCACCTGTGTCAGCAAAAGAAGTGTCCGACAAGAAGCGGAATAAATATTTTGTAGGCCTAAGCCAGGCACTGCATTATTTACATAGTTACATATTCAAGAAAACTCTTATAAAAGCTAAATAATATAAACCAATTTGAAGGTTATAAACAGTTGAACTTTTTTTTCTTCATCCCTATTTCACTGGTCCTCATCCATAAGACCACCTGTCAAGTGGCCCCCAGTTCACTTAAGTTTGAGACCCCTGGTTTAGACTGTACCGACAAAGGGACATAGCCTTACAGCAACCATCTTTGCTGTGCAGTTTCCTTTCAAGTTAGTGAAACATGTCTCACAAGTGGGTTGTATAGTTTCAAGTGAGAATTAATGCATGATAGGTATTAGGCTACCGGTTGATCAAGTTGAATTTAAGCTGATTCCAGGGTAAACCCAGGGAATAGAGGGATTTCACTGACACGATAGCTGACCAGAAATACTGAGTGTGCGGCCATATTGGAGGCATTAAGAAAAGTGAAGCACACAAACAAAAGGCCAAAAATGCACTTTTGAATTTAATTCAAAGATGTAAACATGTCAAATAGTGTCAAAAAGTGAGCAGCTGTTGCTCAAATTTACAGGGACAGCCTCCAGACTAGTGAAAAAAAACTAGCTCTAGATGAAAAATTAAATAATAGGCGGTGAGATCACCTACAATGCTGTTAACTTACTGGCTGACTGGAGTAGTTTACCGAAGACAAGTTACCCAGATATTTTCAGTTATTTATTTGTCACACCAAGTCCATACCTGGTGGAAGACCCCAAATGGTATAAAGGCCTAGAAGCTTACAACCAGATGGTTTTTACTCCACAGTTCCGATTCAGACGAGAAAGCCATAGCTACCGTAGTCCCTCACTCAATTTCAATGTTTTCCCCTTGATTTCGTATAATATTAGGTATCTGCAATATTCTAGATGTTTTTCTTGACTTTTCTTTTAATTCCATCCTTAAACATGATATTAATTCACAATTTTTTCCAACTTTCCTCAGCAAACCTCAGGTACATAATTAGGATTACAAATGAGTTGGCTATCTGTATATCCATACGACCTCAAATACATCCAACATGGCGACAGCTCGATTGGTGACGTCACACGCACACACAAAACTCACTACACACTTGGCCAAGACCCAAAGCAGGACTTGATAATGAAAACAGTGTTCGCAGATTAGTCACAAGAAATTACAGTGAAACTCACATAATCCGACAATCATACTATTAAAACACTCAAGTCACATGTAGCTGAACTGAAAAGTCGAATGTTAATTAAAACCACCACATCAGCGCATGTTCTTTTTGCACCCATACAGCAAGGTAGGATAAACACACGCAGATCGAATAACATGAGTGAAGGGACAACTCCCTTGTGTTTTACAGGGTGACGTTAAAAGTAAACGTGGAAAAAATAGTTGCCTTTACAGTGACGGTAAATAAAGTTATACAGAGTTATACGGCTTTAGTCATAGTTAGCTATCGGTTCATACCAACAATCTTACTCACAAATCCTGAATGAAATACGTACAATCACTGGATTGTCAATTTGAGAGAATGTACAGCACCTTCCCAAACCACAAATGTACCTTGGAGTTGAAGCAGACAATCGAGAACATTGAGAAGTTTTTCGTGAATTTCAACCACCGTTCTCTGAGACTTCTCCGGTGCATGTGTACATTCGTGTCTTTTGCTTTAACACCCTGGTTTTGCTTCTGTCATTTTTTTCCCAGCAAGTAAGTACTGCCTCCTTTCGAATCGAGTTTTGCATCCCCAAAATAATATATCCCCCATACATCCATGCGACACTGAGGATTTATGTGAATTATTTGACTTTCCTTGCTACCGTTTCTTATTTCTATTTTTTTTCCTACATTATCAACACGAGTTTTTGGATAGATTAGTGAACTGAAAGCAGAAAAATTGCAGTAGAAATAAATAATATTCAATATGCTTCATTGTAAAAAAGTATCAAGATCGGAAATGTCGTGGAAAAAATATCAGAATTGGAAAAAATGTAGTATAAAATCCAACTGATGCGCTTCTGACATGAGAAAGAAACGTAAACGTCTTGAGCTCCGTGTGAATACATGCGCGTTGTCAATGAGACCACGGATATCTGGGATGTATATTGTTTTAGGGATACATAATCTACGTCTACACCTCTGCTGTACACGTTCAAATGGACTGTAAAAAAATATCCAAACGCATGTAAATGATGTATGTCTAAGAGATACAGACAATGTCACTATCATTGTTCCCGAATTGTCTCTCACGGGCACATATAACATGCAATTTCTAAATAGTCCACTGTATTAAAAAAGAAAGCAAAGTTCGTTCATCCACATGTTTGTGATTTTGTGGTGACACATAGTGGTGGTTATGTCAAACTGTTCAAAGTAACGGGGAGTGTGGAAGAGAGGTGAAGAAGAGAGCGCAGGCAGGATGGAATGGGTGGAGAAGAGTAACAGGGATGATTTGTGACAGAAGGGTACCAGCAAGGGAATGTCTGCAAGATGGTAGTGAGACCAGCTATATTGTATGGTTTGGAGACAGTAGCACTGATGAAAAGACAGGAAGTGGAATTGGAGGAGGCAGAATTTAAGATGCTATGATTTTCATTGGGAGTGAAGAAACACAAGACTATGAAAAAGTATGTTAGAGCTCAGGCTGGATGCTTTGGAGACATCAAGAGGCAAGATTGAGATGGGTTGGACATAGGTGGAGGAAAGTAAAGGATGCTGAGTATGGAGCTGCCAGGCAAGAGGAAGACTAAAAATGAAGTGTATAATTATGCTAAGGGGGGACGTGCAGGTGATGAAATAGATAAAGATGCTAGGGACTGATTATCTACTGTGGCAACCCCGAACAAAAGCAGCCAAAAGTAATAGTAGTAGCAGTGATGGTTGTGTATCTGAATTATCTTCATTTTAATTGACACAAAGGAATTAAATTGTTCATTTATTGTGATAAAGTAAATGTTTATATAGCACTGTATTAGTAACATGCTGACCCTGAAACCGCAGTGCCTATTGACTGTAAGGATTAATATCCACTTGTGCTGTTGGATTTATGATGCATCTAAATGACGCACATCATGAAGGAAGATATACAGGAGCAAACTGAGTGTAAAATGTTGATCAGTGTTACATCAAGGCTGTGTTTGAATAGGAGGGCCCTGAGGTAAAATAAAAACGGTTAGTGCAGTAAATCCTTGATAATTACTGTTAGCACATAAAGGATTTCTCTTCTGTTGAATTTTATTCTTTAACAAGTGTACCTGTCCAGACAGAAGCATTTCAACAACACTGACACACACCATTAATTTAGGTAGACAGGTAGCTCTGTACAAGCCTTTGTCCAGCTCTCCATTTCGGACTTGACTGCAGTTATTTGTAATAGGAAAAAAATCAAAAGCTCTAAATAAAACTAACCAGTCTTTTTTTAAAATTTCAGACTATATTTGAGAAGCTGAAGCCTGGAAGAGGACCCCATCCATTCTCCCCTGTAGACTGTAAAACTGCATAGTAACCTATTTACAGATGGTTATTTTTCTTTTAATATTGATACAGTGTTTCTTAAACAATGGCTCAGTATAATGATGCGGGCCTGTTTTTAGTCTATCACAATATGATAGGAATGTAGTCACATACTGGGCCATGGGGTGACAGACATAATTTAATCAGTTTTGGTCTCAACATAAGCAAGATCACCGGTATATGTTACTGAGTCTGGCTGCCACAAAAGGTGACAATTTACTTTTGTTGCTCATTCTATGTAGTTCAGGTATTTACATAAACATTTTTTGATTCATATATAAGTCTGTTAACGTTAAGTCTGTTAATGCAAGTAAATTAAAGTCCAAACACACTGTATACTTTAGGACAAGACTTTTTTTTATTGGGGTAACGACCAACAGGGAAGGTGTGGGTTGTTCTGTCCGAATAAATTCAGATTTTCCACAAAATTTGCAACATAGAAGGAACTAGGCTACAGATGATTTCAGAGCTCAGAGGAAAGCCCAGAGTGGCATCGTGTCCCTCTCACGCCCGCACACACACAAGCCCGCGCGCGCACACGCACACGCACACACACACGCACACGCACACACACACACACACACACACACACACACACACACCGTGTGCGGGCAGTTGGATGTGTAATCTTTAGACAGCTCCGTTCAAGTACAGAGCCAGGAACTTGCTGAATGTTTCAGGTTTGTATCCTGCCAAGCCTGCTGGTACCTGTGGTGCAAAAGAAAATTGATACCATCACTTTTCAATGCCGGTCTTTTTCCTATTCTCTCAATACAACTTAAGGCTTCTCGGGGAGTGATTTGAACAAGTATGTCCTCCGATTTTACCCAAATGAATTTAATATGTCAAAGCAAAAAGTTACATTGTGCCACTTTAAAGAAAGACACTAATTATTCAATAATCTTCTTACCTGCACTTGTTTCTTTTTGATGACCGGCTTGACCATGGCAAAGTCATAGAGCAAGGCATCTTCATCCACCCATACCTGCCAGAGACAGAGACAAACATAAGATAACAGCAGAAAACATTTAAACTATTGAGCTTGTACCTACTTGAATCATTGAACTCAAACATTCTACTATTATAGGAACTGGAGCCCATTATTGCTTTCGGAACATAATTTCTAAAGAAATTTGAGACGGCGCATCTTTTTACTAGAGTTGCCGACTAATCCAAGGCTGTAAAAGAACCCCAAACAGTATTGAGACATTACTCCCACTGCCATCCTCTCAATATTAGTCAGTCAACTAAACTTTGTGAATGCAAGTTAAAGGTGTATTTTTAACATAGACCAAGTCACGCAAGGTTTTAAAATAAAGAAAACGCTACGAGCAGTCGCCTCAGGGCATCCACTCCCTGCCTCGTTCCAGACTGCCCTTCCTACATTTTCTGTTACAGCACAAAGAGGGATTCACTGTACATATTATGTAACACACAAGTCCCAAGAAGGAACGTAATGGAAATGCAACTGTAGTCAATTACACCCAGTGCTTGCACCTGTTATTTAGGAGGTGGTGGAGTGAGCAGATGGTGAGTATGGTGGAGTCTCAACAAGAGGCAGGCTATATAGAAATGTCAAACTCATGGATATAGTTAAATAGTACTCAATGTCCACACCCACTAGCTGTTATGCTATAGCTCTAAATGTGCAGCAGTGTACATCACATAAGTGTAAAATCACCAGTAGTAAGTTTGTTTATATAGAAAACTGATTTTAGTACAGCCTAGTACATTAAGGCCCATAAGGTCATAAATATGAAATATGATGTTTAAAAATGTGTACAAGTTAGACCTTTTTTGCCCAAGGGAGCCTTGAGAATGGGAAATGAAGCCTTAAAAATTGATTTGTCTTGTATTTTATAAATATATTTTCCGCATGCATTTCTTAAATTTCTACACTACCTTGATAGAGATATAACTCTGAATGCATTTTAAGACCAGAAATCCAAAACATAGTGGGGCCGGGTAAGATTATGTTATGGAATAAATTTAAATGGTATAAAATGCATCACATTTCTACATCACATGACATATATCAATTCTCACTTTGAAGGTATTCAACAGCTATATTTTGTCAGAAAGCAGTGAGTACAGTTCCAAAACTAAAATACTGTACCAGGTTTTTGATGCCACTGTCTTCACGGAGATCAGTAGTGTTGAGTTGAAAAACAATAAACTGGAACATCCTACCATTGTTCCCCACTGCTTGCACTGTTATAGGCTGATCTAATACATGCTGAGGCTGGGTCTATTGGTAGGAGAGAGAGAGAAAGAGAGATGGTGTGAAAGAGAGGGAAATACGGATTTATGAAATAAAGTCCGGGTCAAAGTATTGTTTGATGCAAAAAAAAAACTTTCCATGCCTTCCTATGTGGTTATTTGACTTTAATCATTACAGTGAGGAACTTGTAAAGTGTAAATGTGTACATTCTTACCCCATACAGTGTGTGTGCGCGGGCTAAAGCATTGCCAAAAGCGAACATGATCATCTTGGCTCTGAGCTGGTCTGGAAGGAGCTTACAGGGAACATCTCCCGCCTCCAGGATGAAGATTGTATGGGCATTGGGGTAAGGATAGTCACTTCTGAAACCTGACAAAGACCATTGGTAAACCAGGGGGGAATTTCCCAAACAACAACAGAGGTCTCTGTCTGTAGAACCATTAGACAAACTGACAAACTAGTCACAATTATTCCCCAAAACCATCATCACAACATTGTAAATTGGCATCACCCTATTTTGCACCGACATAAATTTGTTAGTGTTGTTAATGATTTCATTAAAAGTATCACAGGGTAAACTATCATGAAAATCTAATCGTAGCAGGTGTAAATATGTTCTATAGGTTCTTGTAGAAATAGAGATAGAGATATAGACAGAAAGACACGGACAGACTGACAGATAACTAGACAGACAGATAGCATATTCTCAGTGAAAAAAGTATGAAGAGGCCTGCATATTAGATATGTTCTAATCCTATCTACTCCATGTTTATTGAGTCAATATCTTCGATTTTGCAATGTCTTCAAATATAAAGCAAATATAACCAGGGGTGAACATAACTGGTACGCAGGTACGCATCCACAACAAAAATCAGGAATCCATAATGTCACTTGTGTTACTAAGTACCTTTGTGTACTTGACTGATCTCATCTAACCTTACTTATGCATATTTTTTGTGAGCTTGTCAACTACTTTCAGAGATGCCCAAAAAGGAATAGCCATTAAGCAAATCCTTTGGCATTTCACCACCTACAAAGAAACATCAACTTGAGCCAGAGCCAAAGAGAATAAAACTTTTTTTCTGGAAAAGTGGCTCCAAGGTGTGTATTGGCTCAAAGCTAACGATGAGCACACTGAAATGTGGTGTAAAATTTGAAAAACCCCAAAAGAGTAATGAGCACACGAATGTGGCGCTAGCCATTGCTAATAAAGCTAGCCGAGAAGAAATGTCCAGTCGCCAACTTGGCAGATGGTGCGTACCAACAACATCTCCTGGTACTCACCTGAGCAACACACCTAAAAAGTTATGTGCTCCCCTGAGTATAACATTCAATTGTGAACTGTTCCCATCAATTTCAATAAAAAAACATCAGTCCTTTCTAGAGATGCTACAGCCATAATATCTTGATGATTATTGATGCATGCTCAATAATCCAGGTAAGGAAATTACAAAAAAGTGGAATCAGTTCATCTGGACATAATTTTATTGAGAGAAATGTCTCTTCATTAAGGGGATATCTTCACTCTAATATAACTGAAGGTATCACCACCCTTATAAATCTTAGTTGTATAATAACCAAAACAAAGGATGCTTTCATATGAAAGTGCTATTCACAGAGGATTGTGGAATAGCTGTAATCACAGCATTGTAAGATGGCAACAGATGTTTTCTTAGACTGCCCCCCTCAGTTAAGGATAGTTACTCCCTCGTTACATAGACGGCTTATTTGATACCCCATTCAAACCAGCGTTCCTCCCTATCAAGGATGCATAGATCTTCATCTTTGAAAGAGTGGCCGCTGACCTGTAGATGGGTGTACACTACAGAGTTGTAGCCTGACGCATTGGCTCTCCTATTTCGTGCCATCCTCTTGGCCATTGTCTAGTTTCCTTGATGTACAGGTCAAGACAATCCTCCTGGCACTTAACAGCATACAATATATAGCTCTGTTTGTCCTCGGAGAGCCGATCCTTGGAGTAAACCAATTTTTGGCGTGGGAGCTTTGGGATTTGAAAGCAACTGAGACACAGTATTTAGAAAATACACATCTCAACTGTTCCAAAATCAATGGCTAACTTCCATATGAAGCCATCCTGTTTTGGTTGTTATGCAACTGTGTTGTTTATAACCGTGAGGATACCTGCAGTTAGCTTAAACTGAAGATGTCAGCTGTATAAGTGATTAATCATTTCTCTCAATAAACCTTGTATCCAGATGAACTGATTCACCTTTTTCCAGCCATAATACCTTTGCTCTTTTGTCTTCTTTTCTCAAATGAGTTTACTAACATTGGTTCAAATGACCGACATGAGAAACATTTTCTGCTATACAAAGTTATTTCAATGGTACTTACAACCATAGTTAGAAAAAAATGCTTCTGGGAAATGCATCCCTGGCCAGAAATTTAACAGGATCTTGACACAATTACTTATGTTATAGTCAATCTAAGGATCAACCCAAAAAGGTTAATTGGGTGCAGAATGGGTAAAAGGGAAGTGGAAGTGAAAGAGAGAACTACTCCACTCCCTAATAGACTTAGAGTTATTATTCCAGCAATGCATTTTTTTAAAAGTGGTTTTTGACTCTAATGTTTATGAGTATACCACTAAATTTTTTAGAGTAGTGTGTTCTTAGATACTGGAAAAAAGTGTCAGGGTTTCTTGTTACCTGTGTAATTGTCCTCCTCCTTGTACATGTGCACTTTCTGCAGGTCAATGGCAGGCGAGACGGGGTAAAATGTTTCCAGAACATGATCTGCAGTGTCAGCCACTTCCTGTTTCCCAGCAAAGTTGGGCAGAGGAGTCATGCTGTTCAGCAACAGACCATTCTTACCTCTCAATTGGAACAAGTCATCACCTGCGTAATACACAAAAAAAGAAGAAAAGAAAAACCGATGAGTGACTATGGTATTCCAACAACACACTGTTTGCAGTTTCCTTACATTCCATTTTGCAAGTCCAAGTTTGGTTCATTATAGAGGACCGAAGTATTTAGCTCAATTAACGTATTTTTTCATTGAATATTTATGTTTATTGAAAAATAAAAAAAACTATTGTGCCATGACATCCTCGTGTCTGTGATTCAATATTATTAACATAAGTAGCACTGGTCACAGTCTTAATAGTGACTATTTTACCCCTTTTCCATGAAGCAGCCAGTGTATATTTCTCTGCTAGGATCCGCTTGCTGAGAGCTGGGTAACTGGGTTGCAGACTACCACACATATGAAGCAGGTTATACAGTAAGGTGTAGCTGCAGGGAAGTATAGATAGGATGAGAAAGCATAGACACACATATTCATACAAAAGGGAGACATAGAAATAGGATTACACATATAAAAGATGTGCAGGTGGCTATGCAGATAAGCATGTGTGTACACTAACACTGATGAGCAAATTAAAATAGATATGGAATAAGATAAGTAACTTAAATTATATACATTTCTATACTAATATAAATGTGGGCAATTTGTGGTTGCTTTTTGAAACATGCTTATTTTGCAATGGAACATTTCTATAATCAGCATCTTAATGTTTCTGTTTCCAAAATTTGAGTTTGTGACTGATGTTGGAGCAAATAAATCCCTTCGTGTGTCATTCAACTGTCGGTATTTGGGGTTTTCTGTCCCCTTACCAATACTTCTCTTTCTTAGGTCGAGGTTCTGTTGTGTCCCAGAAGCGAGCATTTCTAATACCATTCTGGACACGTTCATCCTGATCTAGGATCTGATTGGCAGGATTTTGGGCCAATGCAAGGAGCTGAGAGGGTAGACCTGAAATCAGTTTGGTCTTGGTCAGCCACAAAGCCTGACGCACCCCTGAGACCAAAACAGAGAAAAAGAGAGTGAGACAGAGCTTGAAACTTAACTTGTACCAATGCTTTACTCACACAAATGTAAGAGTAAATGAAAAGTAATGCTCTGAAGTAGAGGGTTCATTTTAGCAGGTGTAAAGAAAATAATAGCAAATATTCAATTAGCTTTAGTCAACAACACATTTATAAAGTCAACAACTAGTAAATGTGTAAGAGATGAAATGACATTGTGCTTTGGTAATAAGTACACTTAACTAAAGAGTGTTCAGGGGGGTGTTATTACAAACCCAATATTACATTTGTATTAATCATTTCTAGCTTGGCATCACCATCAGTTTACAGTTAATTAAGAGGAATCATACAATACACTTTTGTGCACGTTTATGTGGATACATTTCCAATCAAGATAACATGACCATTCACTTGCTCTGAGTGATGAAGGAAATTATTCAGAATGAGTCTACTAGAGGAACAGCTCATGTTGGCAGCTTTGGAGACAAACCATGAGGGCCAAGATTGAGAAGGGCTGGACATGTGTGGAGGAGAGACGCTGGGTATATTGGGAGATGGATGGTGGATATAGAGCAACCAGGGATGAAGTAATGAGGAAGACCAAATTGGAGGCTTATAGATGGATGTGGCGAGGCGGGACATACAGGTGGCTGGTGTGACAGAGGAAGATGCAGAGGACAGGAAGAGATGGAGCACGGGAGCAACCGAAGGGGGTAGGAGTAGACTAGCTCTAAATTATCTACCGATATGTGTAGCTTGCGACAACATACTATATTCTATCACATAAAAAACAGGGTATTTTACCTTCAAGAATGTTTGATCGTTGATTGAAGATGTAGCATGGTTTTTCTTTGTATAACGGCATCTCATGCATCGGGGGAGACTTGCTATAACTTGGGTCCTTATAATCCCTCTCCCAATTGGTGAAAGTGGGCTTTGACAGGCCCGGTACATAGTGCATCCTTTCCTCGTACGTCACCCTCTCCAGTCCTGGGATCTCCACTCTTTCCCTGGGCTTTGGCCGAGGAAGGACCTTGCCAGTCAAAGTGGAGCTGACATTGAAGTGTCGCCGGGCCTGGACGCACTTCCCTCTCGCATGTGTGGAATTTACGCCACACTCATTCAGCAGAGTTATATTGGAAAACAGCGGAGCCACTGATTTCAGACGCTGTGTTGCTTCCGTAATCATTTTGCCCCATATGAGAGTAGGAATAAATGTAAAGAGTTGAAGGAGAAATGCAGAAACGGCAATTTACAATTTCAGACTTACGAGTTACCCGTACTTCAGACGCTGCTTCATTGGGTCAGCTGACTTCTTCGTTGATTTTTACCAACGCTAACTCTGATGAAAGGATATCACAGCGCCCCTCACAGGGGAACAAGGAAACTAATGTTCAAGTGCAAACCGCTATTATTGTTGTTGTTATCGAGATACTGTATTGTCATTGCACGGCAATATAAAAACGAGACAAAAACAAAATCAATAATAGAGACTAGAAAATAAAGATAAATAAAAAAGATAAAGACGATGAGGTAGTGTCATCTATCTAATCTATTATTATTATTATTATTATTATTATTATTATTATTATTATTATTATTATTATTGTTGTTATTATTATCATTATTATTACTATCATTATTATTATTATTATTGTTATTATTGTTATTAG
>OMLC01056640.1:0-18991 GCA_900302585.1 Regalecus glesne
CTTACATATGGTGCTCAGGGAGCAGTTAGGGGTTCAGCGTCTTGCTCAAGGACACCTTGACACACTTTCTACAGGACCTGGGACCAGACTTGTAGCCTTCTGATTGATGACCAATGGCCAGATGACCATTCTACCCACTGAGCAATGCTGCCCCTATATATATATGTGTGTGTGTGTGTGTGTGTGTGTGTGTGTGTGTGTGTGTGTGTGTGTGTGTGTGTGTGTGTATGTATATATATGTATATAAATATGTGTAAACTAATATATCTGTATGTGAAGTATTTTCTTTATTCTGATTGTGACTGTACCAGTGCTTGTGCTGAGTTGCATAAGCACTGAAGTACCGACTGGATGGTAAAGCAAACCACTCACATGTATCTTGATGCATGCTCAATAATCCAGGTATGGAGATCACAAAAAGAAGTGAATCAGTTCAACTGGATCAGAAGTTTATTAAGAAACGTTTCGTCACTCACCAGGTGACTTCTGCAGTCTGAGCTGAAAACAAACATTTCTCCCTTATAAACAGTAAATGTGAAGAGGGAACGACCGTCTTTGAATAGGGGTGGTGGTCTGAGAGTACATCTGTCGGCGTCTTACAATGCTGTGATCGCAAATATTCCCCAATCCTTTGTGAATGGTGCTCATTGTCACTGAATGTGCAGTTGATCACCCAACTTGCATGTGAAACCAGCCTATTGTTGTGTGGTATCAATGTACTGGTTATAAGGAGGGGGATGTTTGCCTTCAGCTCAGACTGAAGAATTCACCTGGTGAGTGACGAAATGTTTCTTAATAAACTTCTGATCCAGTTGAACAGATTCACCTCTTTTTTTGTCAATCACAAGTAATGTTGTGATTATACAGCGATTGCTAACAGAATAAAATATAAAATAAAAAGGTATTAATACTGTGGAGCAATTCACTCAAAATAAAAATAAAAAGCTTTTTCATTAGTTTCATCTGTTTCCCCGGAAATATATAAGGGGTATAACGAATTCGTGGAAAAATAATCAGTCATGTCAGTGGACTCTTATGTAATGAAACCTACATAACTACCCAAGCAAGTCGGCTGACCCTTAATAGTAACCTACAGACAATTTCTAGTCCCTGTTGAGTTAGCCGCTCAATTTGTGCTATTGTTTTTTTTAGAGAACACGGGATTTTCTAAACTGGATAAACATCACTCCTATAATCACAAAACTGTCTGGCTTCCTGCATCTTGTTATAAGACAGGGGTTCTCAACCTTTCATAACTCAAGGCTCACTCCTATCGCTAAAAGATTTCTGAGGACCACCTTCCTGTTTAAACGGTTAAAAAAACCACAATGTGACAAACAAAAGGAGATAAAAATAAACTGCTCTATAAATATGTGTTCAGCCACTGTCACCAGTAATGACCGAAGTGAATATTCTGCTTACCCTCAGTGAGAGACTTGAGCTTGCTTCTGAGAAATAATGAGACTAAGCTGTGGTGGGGTGTGAGAGAGACTGACGTGCAGGGTTGCATTCAAAGTAGTCTCAGTGGGTTCCTCACCTTTGATTTTGTGATGGTCACAATGGAAAACCCTGACTGCTGATGAAAGGCAACGGATGTTTGATTACGCTTGTTGATAGATGTTGACTAGCAGCCAGTGTCCAGAATGAAGCAAGGTCATCTTATGTGAGCTGAAGCTTCAGGCTACTGTCTGCCGAGACATCCATCAGTTCATTTCCCCGACGCAGTGGGCAGAGCCATGTCTTCTGAAGCCGGGTCCACAGAGAAAGGGTCCAACATCCAAAGGCTTCCATGTTGTGGGTTCTCTGGGAAGTAGCTTTCAAACTAATAATTAGCATGAGTTGAGTGCTGTTCTTCTCTCTTCTCACTTCTTTTCTCAGTTAAAAAGGCTGATCAAGTACATGTCTTTTGTAGATGACAAGGGGGCTGCAGAACCTCAGTGGCAAAGCAAACAACTCAGGAACTGATGAGCTAGATGCTGTGGCCTTGAGCCCATCATGGGGCATCAGGAAGGACATCTGGCCTTAATCCCCCTCGGGCTCCATATAAGTCCGTGTAATGGACAGCTTTCCTTTTGTGGTCTAGAAGGCCAACTTACTTCAATGTGGCACGAGAGCTACAGATGATCAAGTCTTTCACACAGAGCGGCAAAACGTCTTGAGTGCATTTCTCTTAATATGACAAGTTTTCCCTGCTAAGTATCTGACTTCATGCAGCTCTGGTTGCATCTGTTTTGTTGCTAGAATTTCACTGTAAAAAACAAAAAACAAAAACTACAAAAAAACAACAAAACAATACATCCACTGGGCATCTGGCGCCCTCTCTTGGATCTGTTTGACAACACCACGATGTAATCCTGTCTGACTGCAGTGCAGTCTGCAAACATCTGTAAAGTATTTCCAATCAAAACCTTCTTCGGTGAATGGTTATCAAGGCAGCACATTACAATATTTGCTGTTGCTCTTGTGGGTACTCTTCACAAAATAGTAGATCCCCATGAAGACGACTGTGTCTGCAGTATCTTACAAAAAGTAACTATAAGGTGGCATTGTTAACTATAAGGTGGCATCAGTCAACTTGTCCAGCTGTATAGCAAAGTATGGCATATCCTTTATTCTTCCTTTTTTCTTTCAAAAGTTGGCATTCAATTTCATCATTGATTTCCACAGTTCTTCTGGCCACGGTGTCATTGGAGAGTGGTAGTGACTTAATTTTGGTTGCAGCCACCTCCGCATATTCCCAACGCTAGGTAAAACAAGCTCCTCTGTGATCGTAAAGGGTTTCTTGTTACAAGCTACACCGGTAGCCGCTATACATCTAGCTTATAAAGTGGCTTTTGACTGAGTTGTTAATGCTGTGATGGATTTCTGTTGTGCCTGAGGCAGATCACCTTTCTGTAGGACATATTATGTTGGCTTCCCAAAAGAATATTTAAGAATAGTTAATTATATCTATGGAGCATTGATGACTTCAGCACATCCGTTGACAGGATTTCACCACATTCAACACACTCTGCTTTTGTCTTAGCATCAGTGCCGGCCATTATGAATCCGAACATAATGTATTCGGGGTCATATTTCATCGACACACAATTTGGAGTATTAAGGTTTTCACTTAAAAACTTTACCCATGTAGTGTTATCACATGGGTGGAAAATCTAACTAACTAAAAGAGGCAAAACACATTTGTCTCTCCTTGATGAAAGGTCGTGACTCGCATGGTGATATTCAAATGTAACTGGTCATCGAAATTATGCATTTAAATGGACATCTTTTATTACCGTGAATTCTTGAACACGTCTAGATATTAAAACACCTAGCTTTATAAATGTCTTTTTTTTTAATTTAATCTAAACATTTGAGAATACCACTAGCTCTATGTTCCACTAGATGAAGCTCTGGTTCCCACAGCCCACTGGTTGAGAAAGGCTTAGCTAAGATGTCAGGAGATTTTTTTCCCTTTGACAGATTTATCTACTATATCCGTGAACATCACATGGACTTTTAAACTAGTATGTTCACTGATGAGCCAAAACATTATGACCACATTGCTAATATGCTGTCGGTCTGCTTTGTGCTGCCAGTGCACCTCCGACCTGCTAAGGTATGCACTGTACAAGACCCCTGAAGTATCCAAATAATAGTAGCAGATCCTTCAAGTCCTGTAAGTTGCAAGGTGGAGCCGTCATGGATCTGAGTTTGTCGGTCCAACGCACTGTTCATCGTGACACATTCCTCCCGTAGCCATCAATACAATTTTCTGTGAATTTTGCAACAGTAGACCTTCCTTCAGATTGGACTAGATGGGATAGCCTTCATTGCCCTCATGCATCAATGAGCCTTGAGGCCTCCGCATCCATTTCGGAAATATCTGGACCGTTTCGTCTGGTCATAAAAATGTCTCCCTCATCCCGCACATTGACAACAGTAGCTGATAGTTTGATTACCACCTAATCTACCCAGACCTTGATATGGCCCTTCTTAGAAGATGACTGATGTTATCCAATTCCCTTGTGATTGGTCATAATGTTTTGGCATGTTTGACACAATGTTTGGCACATGGTTTATGGAATATGTATAGTTCTAATCAAAGGGAGGATAATATTTAGTGTTGAGGATTTTTTTTTCCTTTGAGCATGGCTAGGTGTACTGCCGTGCTGATTTGATCAAGTCCTAAATGTCTCGCTGACCAATCAGATTTGTAAGGCTTATGTGCATACATGAATACTATTGTATATGTGCGGGTGCACTGTCACCAATTATGTTTTCATCCGTGTCAAGGTACGCTGTCACCAATTATGCTCTCGTCTTTTGTGGTGCTCTGACAGCAGATTTTGTTAAGTAGGCTTAGCTATCACTATCTTGGCCTTGCTAGTATGATTTGTCTTCTACAGCATGGTGGTCTTCTAGTAATAATTTAATTTAGCTGTCCACTGTGCAGTGGATTTTGCTGTCGCAGGTCATTTTAAGTTTTGTGCTTTCACTTCTTTCATTCCCTACTGACATGATGTTATATTATATCTGATTGTAGTGAGCAAACTAAGGGGCTGCTTTGACCGTACTGCATTTGGGCCAAGTGCTGGCTTGTTACTACTCCGGCCATACATGCTGATTATCTGAGCATCTCTGGAACGGTTTTTTTTTTCTAATGGTTATTGATTTATCCCCCCCGATGAAATTGAAAGGCATGACAATGTTTTACCAGTAAGAGCCATCACGCTCCAAATATTAGAGGACACAGCGCCCGCTCCATCTCAGACTCAGGGGACACAGCCGTCACACTGCCAGTGTCATATTAGATTGACTGTTGCTATTTAGGGCCATGGAATCACAATGGGATGAGTTTTTATGGTTCAAGTTTTTATGACGCCTAACAATCCTGCAAACACAGCATTACTGCACAACACTGTGGAAATAGTTTGGAGGAATTGTTTTGATTCATGCTCAATAATCCAGACAAGGAAATCCCAAAAAAAAAAAAGAAAGTTGAATCAGTTCATCTGGACACGAGGTTTTTTGAAAGAAATGTTTCACCACTCATATAGGCAATGCTTTAAGTCCAAACTGATCCTCGCTTTCATAATTGTGAATATGCAACTGTTATTGTTTATGAGTGTGAGGATAAATGTAGTCAATTTAAACTGAAGATTTCACCTGTATGAGTGGTGAAACATCCATCCATCCATTGTCAGCTGCTTATCAAAAGTCCGGTCATGGGGGAACTGGAGGCTATCTCAGTTCTCATTGAGCAAAAGGTGAGAGTGTGCTCTGGTGAGGTCCCCAGTCCATCACAGGGCAGAGCAATTAAGGGAACAGTGTCTTGCTCAGGGACACTTCAGCACATTTCTCTGCGGGTGGAGGGATAAAACCTCCAACCGTCCGATCACCAGATGACCACTCTACCCACCGGGCTACCCCTTGATTAAAAATCTCATTCCATAAATGCTTTAGCGACTTAAACTGATTCAACTTTTTAGGGAGTTCGGAGGAACCCCGTTCCCTTGACCCCTGCAAATTGATGAGATTATAAATCGAACACATCACTGTTATGTCTATCAATTATACCTACAGGGAGTTCAACATGGGGTTTTGACCGAGCCGTCATTATGCTGTATCACCTCTAGGCTCATTATCCAGCTTAAATGGAGGAATGATCCGGATGGAATGAGGAGCATGACTGTGGCATAAGCCTTCCCTCTTTGCCTCTCCTCACCAGTGGATGCATGGCTACTTTCTGGCTTTGCTTAACATGCAGGGCTGTGTTGTAATCATCTTGTGTGGGTCTGCTTTGATTAGCGGAATGCAGCTCATTTTTCTTTATGTGTGTTCTTTAAAGTAAAATGTGCTGAGCAGATAATGTACACATAACCCTTTGTGTGTGTGTGTGTGTGTGTGTGTGTGTGTGGGCACATGCATGCATAAGCATTTAGTAGTCTGTAGACATGTGTGTGATGTGTGCACAGGTGGTGAGATAGGTTCCTCACACACCTGGTGGTCTCCTGTTTCCGGAGAGCCAGGTTAGTCTGCAGCAGCAGCCTCAGCAGCAGGCAGGAAGCAAGGGAAAAGCAGCAGGAGAGGGAGGAGGAAGCAAAGGAGGAGGAGGAGAAGGAGGAAAAGGAGAAGGAGAGGATGAATCGGAACATCTATGGTAATCATGGAAATTTGACAGGTTGGCATCTGCTCGGATGTGGGTATTCTAGACTCGGGAGTCACTGCTTTCATTTTGTCACCCACTTTGGACCAAAGGTTCTTCAGATAGGATTAGAAAGCAGAGACCGAATTTTGTGAGAGTTTTGAGTAAACGTGAAATGAATATATTTTTACCTTTAAATTGTCACTTATCTAATCTGTGATTGATAAGGCGTTTTAGAGAGAATTTCACTGACGATTGTAAATCGGGCCAAACATGTCTTCCATAAAAGATTACATAAATCTACCAGCGATGGTATGAAGCACCATCTTTGAGAGTCTATAAATAATGAAATGAAAAAGCTGCATGTGGCAGCGCAGCGGAATGTGCAGAGAGAGTATGCATACGTGACGCAAAAGAGAGTAAAAAGCAGAAATGATCATAAGAATGGATGATCAAAAAGACAAGCCTAAAGAAGCCTATGTTTTGTAAACTTACCAAATGTTTATTGATATTTTTCTCCATTAACAAGCTGATGACGTAATATGACGATATACTTTATGTCACAGCATTACAGGTTGAAATTAGGAAATCCGATATTTCCCCGAAACACATATTTACGGTGTTTAACATGTCCATATAGATATTAAAAACACTATAAATAGTTCCTCCTTCGTACAGAGGCTGTATGGCTCATCCACTTATAGAAATATCTAGCTGCTTTTTTTGGCTCCTTTCTAATGTTACAAAACAGAAGTAATTATAAAATGCAAATTTCCGCGTGTGCGCCGTCAAGCATGGAAAACCCAACAAAGAGATGCTTAGCACCACATTTTTCAAGTTGACACTTTCAGTATCATGGTGAGAAAACACCCCCATATTGAAATAGTTAGGTGGTAGTCAATTATGTGTCGGATCCAGAGCAATGAAACAAAATATATGGTTGACTCACAGATTAGCCAGCAAACAGTCTGAATTAGAGGTGGACTGCGGGATTCATGAGATCCAAATTACAGTACAGTATATATTCTTTTCATGACAAACATATCGTGACAAATGAATACATTTTGTCTTAACTCCAGTGTTTGCGGTCATGACCGACTGAAAATTCGATGACGTGAGCGCATAGACAATTACACCAGTGACCAAGTGTCGCGAGCATTTACACACATTCTGTGCTCAAATGAACCGCATGTCCATGCATTAGGGTGCAATACATGTTGCAGTAGGGCCATCTGTGAACAGAACAAGAGTACGACATATTCAGTGCTTATGAATAATAGATGTGGATTTGAAAGGAAGCTAAATTGACAAATGTCTTGAAACCTTGAACCATTCTTGGCCTGCATGGTGCCGTGCCATGTTTGTGTGTGTGTGTGTGTGTGTGTGTGTTTGTGTGTATGTGTCCGCCCCTCAAACTTGATTTAAATGGATAAATTCCACCCAAAGACAAAAGCCTTGGATATACATTAAGTGGTATAAGTTATCATATCAGCAGGACTTTTGAGATCTGTTGTCGGAACGTACCAGTTGCTGAGAAACCACGACAGGGAAAAGCAATAGCAAAAAATAAAACAAAATGGCTACTAGAAAAACATGTTTTAAGAAAATCAGGCTTCTTTTTGGAAGATTTGTGCAAAGGCCTCATTTTACACACTTTGAGATAATGTCTGATTATCGTGATACATCGTTGATATTAGGAGTCGGATCCGTTAAACGGGGTGAACATATTGGAAATGTCCTCTTAAGCTCTGTTTATTTTACAGTCTCAGGAAACCAATCTAAAGTAAAAAACAATATATGTTGTGTTTGAGTGGTTTGAGGCTTTAAGTGTTGAATACATTTGAAAGGCTAACCATGATATGTAAATGCTGACATTTTGAAGCCATATTTAGTTCCGTCACCAAAATACAATTTCTTTACTTTTATATAGTATGGCCTTTTCCACACTATTTCTTAGGCACGGCCTTAGAGTGTGTGTTTATGTGTGATGTGTGTGTGTGCGTGTGATGTGTGTGTGTGTGTGTGGGTGTGTGCGCGCGTGCGCACATGCATACATGCACATGTATGCGTAAGCATACATGTAAGTGTCTGATGATGAGCACAGCTGCCAAACGTAACAGAACTGTGACCTCCCACTCATCAATACGGGGACATTTGGTCAAGTTAAAACGCACTCAGTAATCAATGGAAGGGGTTGAAAGAAGCTGTTACTGAGAACTGAAGGACCAAGCCGAGTCTGGGACATGGTCTTTATGATTCAGCATGCCGTGAGTGCTTTTAAATTGAGATTTCGACTTGAGAATGATCAGGGACAGGGTGATGTTAAAACCCTTACGTTGCTTCAAAAGTCAACTATGACATTTCATATTTCGCATAGCCTAACAGATATTTTTAGGATATTATACCCGATCCAATTTCCAGATCTCTGTTTCAAATCCCTTAGATTTAAATTCTGTTATTTTTTCTAATTTGGGAATTTTAAAGGCTACAACAGGTGTGAACAGTGAGTATACATACTTTGTAAATAGGATGACAATATGCACAATGATAATGGATAGCAAAGGTAAAGCTATGGAAAGTGAACATGGCTTTATTAAAGGTGGGATTAATAGAGCAAACCTTTCCAATACCAATAAAAGTACTATAGTCTGCAATATACATGAAATATAGTTCAACTTTTACCTTAGGCAACTTTTCAAATGATCTATAAATCTCCACTGTTATATATGTTTTAGTCTACTCTGACATGGTTATGAACAGGTGAATAATTTAGGGGCATTTAAATTCATTTTAGATAACAATGCCAAGCTTCTGGAGTTTGTCTTGAGGTCATTTGAGATGGTGGTTAAAGTCTAGCTTGGATCCATGGTGACAGCAGAATTCCTCACGTTTCTTATCTTGTTGTCGCCAATGGGCCTAAATGAATAAATGCAAAGAAACCAACCCTTATCTTTTTGTATAGTTTACGTTACCATTTTATTGTAAATTTCTGGAACTATCAGACAGATAATCTCTTAAAAAAATGTTCTTATGATTCAAGAATATAATTGTTTTTCTTGCTTTCCATTAAGCAAAGGGAGCTGATACGTTTTGAATTGAACACGTAGATTTTAGTCGATATTTGAACGAAAGTGTTTCAAGATGACATGGCCAAAAAAAAAAAGCCAACATTTTTTGCGCAAGTGTTTAACCACCTCTACGTTAGCCTTGACGTGGAAATGTGCTTTATATGATTAGTGATAATGGCAAAGAGATCCGCTATCAGAGATGGTGGTTATTAGAGTTTGAAGTAACTTAGAGGATTGTGTCGGGGATGTTTCTTACCCTTTCAAGTTGTGCATTCTGTTTGGACTTGTAAAGGAATTCCCCCACTGCTACAAAGACGGAGAGGACAAGTCCGGCAGCCAGGACGATGAAGATCCCACCGATGTTCTGCACCCCCAGGGCACTAGCTTCTTTGCTCTCCTCCTCCGGGCAGCCATTTCCCCTCCACCACTTCTCCTTCATCATATGCAGCTTCCCTTCCTCCTGAAGCTGAAGGATGGCAATGGTGATCTTATCTCTGTACGGGGAGCCTGAGGGACCAAAAATAAAAGACGTACAAGTTCAAGGTGTGCACGTAATTGTAACTATTTCTGAGGGTTGAGAGATTCAGTCAGGACTTGTAATATATTGGCGGATTTTATTTTTTTAATCTTTTTTAATTAGTGCCTCAAATTACTCAGAAACACCGGATGGAAGAATGTTTTCTATCGATCAAAGAGCCATGTTTAGTGAATAGATGCAAAAAATGAATAATAAACTAAAATGGAAAAAAAAATGATTCCGATGTGGTTTTGAGAAACTCTATATCAATGGACAGATAGTTCCACGTTATTTCCGCAAAAGAATCCTAGCAGCACAAATGCTCATGCTGGAAGAAAAGTCCTTAAAAAAGATTGCTGTCTTCAGTAACGTCTTTCATTACGTGTCCTGATGCATGCTAAATAATCCAGGTAAGGGAATCACAGAAAAAAGTGACTCGGTTCCACTGGATAAGAACTTTATTCAGAAATAGGTAGGAACGCTAGTTTGAAAGGGGGATTAGAGAGGCCAACTACGTAAAAAGGGAACAACCATTCCTGAACCAGGGGGGGTGGAACTAATAGTATAACTGTCATCTGCTTACAATGCCGTGATTGCAAATATTCCCCAATCCTCTATGAATAGTACTCATTACCACTAAATATGCAGTCAATGAACAAACATGCGTCTGAAACAAGCGTCTGTTAGTTAGCATGCAACTGCATTGTTTAATCGCGGGGGGTGCTGCAGACAGCTCAGACCAAAGATGTCACCTGTTTGAGTGATGTCACGTTTTTGAATAAACTTCTTATCCAGTTGAACGGATTCACATTTTGTGTTGGTTCTTTCACCACAGTGTGGATGTGGCTCCATCGCAACTGTACACTTATTAAGTTCACTCAACTGAACGGTATCTTAATATGATATCTAATTCTGTGAAGAGGAAGAATGATAAACTAATACGACCAAAATGCATCCAAGGAACGCATAGGTTCACACTACTATCTGAATCTTTAAAAAAAGAAAGAAAGAAAGCCAATTGCTTGCTTGATTTGTGGCCATTGCTTTTGTTTGTTGCTCTCTGGGTTGTTTGCTGGCTCAATAGACAAATAAAGTTTTAGTGTGTTTCCTTTCGCCGTTTTCCCCAGAAGCCTGGGGCATCCTTCACACGAACAAAGATTTGTTTTACATGACACAATTCGTCCCCACGTTGTTGGGGTGGACAAGGACTTAGACGGAGCTTGGAGGATTAAAGCTGGATGGCCTTCCTGGTGCCCCACAATTGATTCAAATCCATTGTTTCTGGCTCATCCGTTCCCACAGTGAACACACTCTACCCACCGAGCTACCACAGCCCCCTGCAGTCTCCTTCCAATGCTAGGCTGAGAGGCCTATTTTATGTGTCACGATTAGTCCCCATTTTGTTGGCTTCTACACATACTTAGCTGGAGCTTGGGGGACTAAGGCTGGATGCCATTCCTGATACCCTGAGGTAGATTCAACCCACTGCTTCTGGCTCATCAGTTCCCAAAGCCAGTGTGCTAACTGCTGAGCTACCACAGGCAGTTTGTTATTTTAACTTGTTTCCACACCTTTCACCCAATGAGCACTGAGATAGGCTCCAATTTTTTTTTACTTGAAAAAAAACCCTCCTCAAGTATCCCTGGATCCCTTTCTATTTCTCCTTTCTCCAAACAGCCTTGTCTTTTACAGCCTGCACAGTGCTATCATGCTCTTATTACCTTGTACAAAATAATTGAAATAACAAAACACCCCCCCCAAAAAAAACACAACAACAACAATGTAAGCCGTAATTAGAATGAGCCCACATCGGCATATAGGGATATAACTTTTTATTTTTTTAAAACTTTTTAGTGTGAAACCGTTGTGACCTGGAATATAGATATTCCTTTATTAGTCCCACAGGGGAAGATCACGGTGTTGCAAAGATTCCCTTATCAGTCCCACAATGGGAAATTAGGATTTTTCTGCATTTTAACCCATCCAAGCAGTGAGCTGCCAACATATGGCGCTCGGGGAGCAGTTAGGGGTTCAGTGTTTTACTCAAGGACACCTCAACATGCTTTCTGCCGAACTGGAGATCAAACCTGTGACCTTCCGATTGCCAGACAACCGCTCCGTCCACTGAACTATGCTTCCCAAATATTTATATTTGTGTAAAATTTCATATATAGAGGTGGCATGGCTCAGTGGGTAGACCGATTGTCTGGCAATCAGTAGGTTGCCGGTTCAATTCCAGCACCTGTCAAAGTGTCCTTGAGCAAAACAATTATTACTCTGCCCTGTGATAGACTGGCGATCTTTCCAGGATGTTTCCACACCTTTCACTCAATGATCACCCAGATAGGCTCCAGTTCCCACCCGACTCAGATAAGCAGTTGACAATGGATGGATGGATTTTCCTATGTAGATATCGTCATCTGTTGTCTTAATCTGCTTTTAGAATACTAGCAGCCAGACTGCACTGGACATGTAAAGGGTGAGGAGCTCGTTTCTGAGTCAGAGAAAAAAGAAAGGATGCTGTGGATAGATAATGGGATAAAAACGGCACAGTGACGTCATATATGTGCTACATCAATAAAAACGGCTTTTACCAGTGATGAAAAGAAATGTGGCCAGTAGTAGGGTGGACTGTGTGTCGTGTTTATTTGATCGGTGCCACATACATTCGGTGTTTACGCTCAGTTTGTTACATGGGACATTTGTTGACCGGTTACTCAAAGAACAAAACCAAGATGAGGGGATCAGAACTGACGAACTGAATATCCAAGCACACGATATCGAACCAGCTAAAGGATTAGTACACAGGTGACATTTAGTGCATGACTAACTAGCAAAAGATCACCAGTGTGGGAGGCTACATCAGCGGTGATAGAGGGAAAATTACCGACGTATTCCATAGAGGAATTGAATTGCTTGTGCTTGATGCTGAGCACGGACAAATGGCCATCTTGCTCATCGAGGGGACTTATCCTGTCGATATCGCAGGTTGGTGATATGATTTTGCTTGAGGATGAGGGACTGTCAATATTGATACAAAAATAAAACAAAAGTGGATAATCTGAAAAACGAGGGTTCAAGTGATCACTTGATCACCCGCGAACGCTCTGGAAAACCACCGGAGGATATTTATCTCGATACGTGCTCGATGATTGAAGTAATGATAATACAGAAAAAAGTGAATCAGTTCATCTGAAGGAGAAAACTTTGTCATCGAACGAACCGTTTCGGCACTCGTACAGGTGACATCTTCAGTCAAAGCTGACTGCAAGTATCCTCACCAAATAAATCATTCCGTTATTTGGCTACCAAAATAAAGGATAGCTTCATGTGCACGTTAGCTATGGACTGGACAATGAATGGTAATTTTGTACTATTCACAGTATTGATGAATAGCTGCTAGGTTGTACTCTCCTCATGCTCTGGAGTACAAACTAGGAGTCATCAGAACTTTGTACCACCAGGCTGACAACATTTCCACTGATGCCAAACCGTATGGTTATCCGATCTGGGTGTCTGTCAAAGCGAGGGAGATACCCAAACAGAGAGCCAGCCAATCAAAGAGAGAAGGACAACAGCTACAGGCCGGTGACCACTCGCTCGAGGGCGACAGGGAGCCCTAGCCTTGATAGGGAGGAACGCTGGGTTAAGCAGGGTGTCAAAGAGGTCATCAGTGTAAAGAGGGAACGACCATCCTTGAACCGGGGGGGGCTGAGAGTACATGCGTCACCATCTTACAATTCTGTGATTATAACTATTCCCTAATTCTCTATGAATCGCTTACATTACCATTGAAAGTTAACTTGCATATGAAATCTGCTGCCTATTGAGTCATAGCTGGTGCTTATTAATAGGGGGGCAGCATGGCTCAGTGGGCAGAGCGGTCATCTGGTGATCAGAAGGTTACATGTTTGATCCCAGCACCTGGAGAGAAGTGTGTCAAAGTGTCCTTGAGCAAGACACTGTTGCCCTAACTGCCCTGTGATGGACTGGAGACCTTTCTATGGTGTAGCCTCACTTTTTGCTCAATAAGCACTAAGATAGTCTCCAGTTCCCCCCGCAACCCAACTCTGGATAAGCCTTTGACGATGGATGCATGTTTGGATGGAATCATACTTAGTTTTATTCATCATGCACCCATATTGTTTATGGGGGGGGTTGCAGTCAGCTTCGAACAAAGATGTCACCTGTATGAGTGATCAGATATTATTGGACAAATAGATGAACCTGATGAAAAAGACAAATTAAATGTCATCAGTCTTGAAAGACGAATAGATGGCCCTCAGGAAGGGGTCTGATGAGGGATGCGGTCATTCAGGCTGTTATCCGAGAGACAGCACCAGAAGTCAAGTTGAGGATTTATCTCAAAAGCAGATCTGATTTGGCGTTACCTATTCTGAAGTCAATTCTGAGGACTTGACATCAACAAAGATAACAGTCTCCTACTCCATTCAGGAACAAAGAGAAACACCCATTCTGTTTTTGGTGTGACCTATATATAGCTATACGACAACAGGTCCTCCTAACATCGGGAAGAGCCTGTAACGGATTAAAATATGATGCTGAACTAATACATAGCCAGTTTCATCAAATACTCGTAATAGATCTCCATGGCGACACCATCCATGCAGACCTCAGGCCTTAATCATAAGATCCACATATGAGAGGTGAGATGTTACTGGAAAAAAAGGAACACAGTATACATATTGGAGATGGAATAGAAAAAAACAGGTTTTCCACCACAGCGAAATCCAGAGTAAAAGTTGCAGCCGTAAGTGAGGTGGAACATAGAGATGTCAACCATGCCAACTGTTAAAGCATAAAGTAAAGCGAAGTATCAAGGAGCAATACTCCCATCAAGAGGGTTGACTTGAAATAAAGTGATCTTTAAAGCTTTCCAGCACCCTAACTACTCAAGTAGCAAGGCTCAACTAGAAGCCAAAGGTTCATACACAGGTAGATAATGACAAGCCCCCTTCTGAAGCACAAGCCTCATGTCAGCCTGTCTAGTGTGGGGCGATGCCATTAGTATGAACAGTCAAACCAGGGTAGGAGATGTGTTCACTGTTAAAAGCGTGGCAGTGATGAGCGTTTGGCAGCAGGTGGTAATTACAGGTACATCCAACCAAATGGAAATCCCCCTTAAAAGAGAGGACCAATACTATTGGCCTTTGCCATCTCAAAATACCTCTCTAATAAACAGGAGAAAGCAGTGAGGCATGTTGGACAGGGATGTCTGGTCCAATGTTCCCTCTTCAGACAGTACTATGGGACATAGGTCAAAGGTCACCATAGTGGAGTCAGATGAAGTAGACACACTTACCTGATGTGAAATGAGGCCAGTGGAGGATCTGCTGGATGAGGAAAAAAACTAAACATCTCTGTTATCTCTGGTCAAAAGAGCTAGCTCAGTTGTGAGATGCCCCCTCAACACTGTGGAGGTAGTGGGACAAGGGAGAATGATGGCTAAGCTGTCATCCATGATGCGCAATAGTTCTCACCCCACGCAGGACTACATTGCTAGGCTAGAGAACTCCTTCAGTGATAGGCTACTCCATCCAGGGTGTTTGAAGGAGCGTTTCCGCAGGTCCTTCCTTCCCGCAACTGTCAGACTATATAATCAGCACCGCTCCTCCAATAGAGCAACCCCAACACATGAACAACAACAACAACATCAATAAACCAGATAATCCAAAATGCTGTAACACTGAAATTCCCTCCTGTGATCCTAATAAAGGTATATATTATCTTATCTTATAAATGGAGAAGAGGTTCCTTATGAAGGCTTGATAGAACTTGAGTTCAGCCTTTCTAAAAAAAACCTACGGGAGGGGTGAGCACTAAAGAGCTAGCGGCACAAATCCTTGTGGCCAGCAGTGAGTTTCAATGACCAATTGGATTCATTGTGATGGAGGAGTTGTTGCAGAGATATCCTTCAGCTAGTTGGTTCAAAACCTGTGTTCTGGACTCCAAGTGGGACATAAGAAGTCAAGCGCGGGTTTGTTGCAGGTTCATATCCCGCCACATGGCAAGGTAAAACGATTTGAGTGGTCTTCAGACTAGAAAAGCGCCGTACAAGAATACTTACCATTTACCATTTAGTCTAAAAGAAACCGAAAAATAATGGTGACTGATCTCGGTGCAAGATTCGGAACGCAACGCGTTATCAACCCTGACCACAAGGTGGCAATATGAACACAAAGGGCAGTTGAATAAGAAAGGGTTTAGGGGAGCTGGTGTAGTTGGTTCTTCAGCCAAATGAAAATATGCCATGGCCCACTGGAATAGAAGTCAAGGCGCAAATCCTTCAGCTTCCACGTCAAAATAATTCGAACATCACCGTGACAGTAGAGAACATTACAGATGATGAGATAATTCTCCAGAACCTAACGCTGATGGCTTGGTTATAAAGCATCGACATTGCCAACCCCCTTTAAATCCAGCCCTTACAGAAAGACAGAGCCCACTGCCTTCAGACCACTAACTATAATGGTATCCCCCCCTTTGGCAACTGGAGCTGAAGGGTACAGGGCACATCCAGAAGCAGCCATGGACCAATCAGAGGTGGCTTTTTTGGGATGGTTAAAACTCTCATAATCCCATGATGAAACCTCAACAAGAAGTATGTCGCTGCCTTTAGATAATCCTAGTGTTGGGCAGCAGCAACACCAGTATTTGTAGCTGGCAGATGAACAAGTCAGCAACCAGGATTTTTGGCTTCTGCATTTCAGGACAGAAGGCAATGGGAAACCACCGTCTTTACTCTCATTCTCTGATTTATGTAGTTGTGAGAGGGGCCATGAAGAGGGAAGATTGGACATGATCTGTGGTCATGGCCTTAGCTGTGAATCAGGATGGGAAAGATTGGTAGCATTCAGTTCCAAGAACTGATAATGGTATATCCCGGTATACATGTGCGGCGCTCTGAGCCTCAGGAAGATCTGGGTGCAGTTTTTGCAATCACCTCTTCCATGCCCTTCATTTCATGGTGTGCAGCGATAGTAACCCACTGATTTATCGATTTAGAATTTAATTTACGATTCAAAACATTTTATTCGACATAGTATTCTTACAATCAATTTGTTTTCTAGATTTTAAGCCATCCTATTGTATGGGAGCAGTGGGCAGCACTGTGCCCGGGGACCAACTCCAGTTCTTCTTTCCATTGGCTTGGTCAGAGGCATGGGCAGGGGCATCAACCCTAACACGCATATCGTTTTGATGGTGGGAGGAAACCAGTGCACCTGGAGGAAACACACACAGACATGGGGAGAACGTACAAACTCCACACAGGACGGACCTGGGATGGCCTGGGGTTCAAACCCAGGACCTGGGTGTTGTGAGGCAACAGTGCTGACTGCTGGGATGCTCTGCTAACCGTGATACACAGGATTTAAGCAATTCTAGCTATTTAAGGCAGGATTTAGTCCTATATTTATGAAGTGAACCCTGAAGACTTTTAGCAAAGGAAAGAAATGGTATTCCTTCCAGGAGCAAACCTTTTGGCTGCAGCTCGCAGGGATGTGACAGTATTGGTTAAGCCACGAGGCGTTCATCTGCCTCAGATCTACTGTGTCCTTCATATCTGCTGGAGGACTTCTGGTATTAGAAACTTCCCTTTTCTCTACAGCCAGCCAGTGTAATTCAACCAACCATGTATTACCGTAGAGATGACACTGTCAAAATACTCCGCTTTCGCATTAATTTCCATCTAAAAACACTCTCTTCGTGTTTGTTATGGAACAACCGGCAGAAGTGCGTCAGATAACGAATCTGCTTCGCAAAAGAAACATGCAGCCATGGGAACCCTGCCAACTCCATTGTGGCAGAATGGATGATGGGAACTCCCCCGAGATGTAAAGTCGGAAAACGAGCGAGGGCTTTCTCAGATGCAGCAAAGAGCTGATGTCACATTGTGATAGGCAAGTCTTTAGCTAGTGCCCGCATTTACGCACGGAAAGCAAATAAACGAAAATGCATTTACCGATCCGGGGTACCCCATTGTAAATAGCTCCCCCTGTGGATACTGTATGTTGTGCGTGTCAGATTTCCAGGTGATAATTATCATCTGTTAGTGTTGCAAGGCTTCTGAGACACCGCAGCGTCGTAACGTTTCACTCCGAGGTTCGTGTCATCGCAGCGGTCTCACTTGGGATGAATGAAACACTTCTGAGCGATGTGGGGAGGTTTTGCTATGTTGTGTTTGTCAGTGATAAACAGAATATGTTAATTTTAGAGCTGCAAACAGGCTTTCACAGCATGTGTGCCCATAAGAGAGGCACTTAATCCTCCAATTGAGGGAAGAGGAGAGGAAGATGTGACAGGCCACGCTGAATCCAGAATAAGACACATAGCTGTAATCAGTCCGATCAAAGCGGAGTAATAGCACACCGATCCCTAATGCATGGTGTGTATAGAGGAGCCTTGAAATTCAAATGTGATGCAATCCTTAGCACCCCAAGAACATGTATTTTTAGCTCACCAAGAGAGATTAAGCCTTCTATTTTGCAGCACTACTGATTTGCTCTGTGTGTTACATCTCGGGATATAAATGGCCCAAATTAAATAGATCTGTGTCTATGGTTATGGGGAATCAGGTACACCGGGACACTATTTTGCTAACCTTGAGTCGCTTTTCTGGGGTGATGATCAAATATCCAGGTGATCCTGAGCGCAATTGTTCTCTTGGGTTTAATTCTTCTGTGGCACACTGATTTCCTCTTGATCTGTACCTCCATCTCCTCCACCATCTTCCCCCATTTGAATCAGGACAAGTGGACAAGGGCTCTTTATGTGCTCTCTCCCTGTGTGTGTGTGTGTGTGTGTGTGTGTGTGTGTGTGTGTGTGCATCTGGTTTCAGCCAACAATTAAAGAGAGAGGAATGAACCAAGGAAAGCAGCTCCCAGCACATAAGGTTGCCCTGTAAATCAGCTCACAAGGACACAATAACAACCTCCTGAAAACACTGGGAAACAAGCACTGTGATCTTTTCCTTTTTTTCTCTTTCTTTTTTTCTTTTACTGGGGGATGAATGAAAGGCAGGAACTGGTCGAATGGGGAGCCAGGCCCGGGCTGTAATGCCTGGACTTTAGGTGGTTTAAATCACCTTGACTGGCCAAGCTCTAAAGGCAAGCCAACTCCCTCCTGTCCACAGGGACACCAGGGAGGCCTCATGTCCAGTAAACAATGTCTGCCTCACCCGCTGGAACCCTGGGAGGGAGAGGAAACAGCATGTCCTTGGGGCTTCAACTTTGACCCCTCCCTCGCCCCCCCCCC